>CAUYQG010259949.1:0-11136 GCA_963574415.1 Tarsius wallacei | reverse complement strand
GCGATCCTTCTACCTCAGCCTTCCAAGTCACGCGCTACCAAGCCCGGCTAATTTTTGATTTATTGTAGAGATGAGGTCTCGCCAAGTTGCCCAGGCGGGTCTCGAACCTGCGGGCTCAGGCAATCCACTCACCTCAGCCTCTCAAAGCGTGGGATTACAGGCTGAGCCACCGAGCCCGGCTAGAGAGAATATTCTTAAAGAAAAACAGATATGGAATATGTACAAACCAAAAATGATATACATTTATAACACTGGTCTTTGTCTTTTTATTTATATAAAAGATAAAATCTGATTAAGTTAATTGGTCTATTTAATATTAAATATGCTTTTTAAAATGGAGGGGAAAAGGTAGCCATTGAACTGAGAAAAGAGACCCCAATTCCTTTCTCCACTCAACTATTCCCTTACCCCTTTAAAAAAAAAAAAGAAAGAAAGAAAGGAAAAAGAAAAGAAAAAGATGATCTTCCTCTCCCCAGACCCCTAGGTATCTGGAAACTGCTCACATGCCATCACTCAAATTTATAATTTTCAAGTCAGGAGCTACCTCTCAGGTTCTGGGTGGTACACCTCTCTCCAGTTGCTGAAGCAAATGAAAAAAGCAAAAAGCACATAGTGGAATGTCCCTTTGAAAATTCAGTGTATAATTCTAATAGGTATATATTTTTGTGTATCTGGATTAATACACACTGAGGAAGACAGCAATAGCTGCTGATAATACTAATCTGGAGCAATTTGCAAGTTCCTTTATAAAATTAATAATATTATTAAAAATTTGGAAAATACAGAAAGCAATGAAGAGGAAAGATTACCCCAAAATGATACTTAAAGGTAAATTTGGAAAAGTTTACTGGACAATTGTGGTTAAGGGAAAGTACTCCAAGCCAACTGACGTCTGAATTCCAACTTCACTATTTTGTGACCTTGGGCAAGTTACTCACTCAGTCTGTGTCTTCACTTCCTCATCTGTAAAATGAGCAAAATAATATTATTTACTTCTTAAATTGTTTATTTTAGAACTCTGTTACCTAGAGAATTGCTGTTAGAATTTTCCTTCTTCTTCTTTTGTCAAATGCTCTACTTATTTCTTGGAGTTCTTCTGGATTTTGGTTTGCTTCAATTAGTTGTAAGTGAGTAGGGGAAACTGAGTGAAGTAGACCGCTTATAGTGGTATTTTGAATTACATGGTACATGTATATGTTTTTGTGTCCAGTGGATGCCAAAGACTGACTGTACCATAAAATCTATGCTTTTTCTAAATAGAGTTTATAAAAACAGTAGCCCATGGTTGCAAATAGTCTTTAAGGCAAAAACAAATGCCTAATGACTGTTATTTTTACTGAAACTGATGTGTTGTCTGCATTATATGAGAAAAGTGGATTTATGCTTCATTTGTGACAGCAGATAAGCTTAGTAGGAAATCAGCAAGCCTAACATATAATTGTATATTTATTTTTAAAATCACTGAAGAAAATGAGTTTATGAAGGCCTTATTAAAGTATAATTTAAGCTCCTTTTTTAAATGAGGAGAGGCAATATCGCAGGCATATCCTTGACTCCGTGAGCACATTCAGAGATAGTATTCATTAATATCCAACACTATCCCAAAATGCTTTTAGTTGCTTTTTACTGTGTATTGAAGAATGTTTTTCAAAGAAATAGAAGTATTGCTTTCGTTTTTGTATATCATTACTCATACAGTGAAATAAAACTAGCAAAATATTTCCTTGTATTTTTCCACTTAGATTTTTCTTATTTTTACTTGAAATATGGTCTTATTCACATGAGAGACTGAGTTGAGAAGAAAGACTGAGTTGATAAAAGAGACTGATATTTGATTTTGCCTACTCCCTATAATGCTTCCTCCCAGCCAATTGCTATTCCAGGTAAGGAAATGCAGTCTACCTAATCATCTTAGCTGGAAGAGCAAGGTAAAACTCGAATGCTTAGCCAAAGGTTTTTAAAACATTCTGTGGCTACTATGATTGACATTAGTTTAACATGTGCCCCCTCTAAACACTTGTGTTTGCTTACCATATGAGTTAGCAGGTCTCTGGTCTTTATAATGCCTCTTTATCAGAGCAACAGTGCTCTTTATCAGAGCAGAAGTTTGTGGTTAAGCTATGGTTCCATCATTTACAAATGAAATAGAATTAAAATGAAAATTGTAATGGCATTTCTGAATAAGTGGGTGACTTTGGTGTTTGTCATTCCAGTGATAAACAATGGTTTCCTTTATCATACGGACTTGAAAAAGAATGCGGTGGGAAGAACACAGTATCTTGTTTATGGCTAGACCTGAAAAGAAACTGGTTTGAAGCTGAGTTTATAAGCATCTTCTGTTCACAAGAGAAAGCTCACCTAAGTGCAAAAGTCAGCACACTCACAACTACTGTATATCCCGGTTTGATTGCTATGGAGATGTGTTTCTGCTTGAAAGAGGAGATCAGTAGTAACAGGGTTGTTTGTTAATTTGTCTGATAAGGAATAAAATTGATATGCAAGTAATTTTTAACTGTATTGTGCTAGTTTATCATTTTTGTGCCTGTTGATTTTCCAGAAATCATGCATTTGTCGTTTCAGGGTTTCTTAATGACTAGACATTGAATTCTATACCTGTACCAAAGTCAGAATTTCATAATATTACTTTTATAAGAGATGGGGGGAAATGCTATCTACATTCTTCAAAGTTTACAAATTACACTATTTGACTGATTCATAACTAGAAAAAAATTTCCTAGCCTTTTAGAAACAGAACCAATATTTGTTGATACTGAGCTTTGAATCTCACGTAGATACAGCCTCCAAGAGTTCACTTAAGCCGGGCTCGGTGGCTCAGCCTGTAATCCCACGCCTTGGGAGGCTGAGGTGAGTGCATTGCCTGAGCCTGTAGGTTCACGACCCGCCTGGGCAACTTGGCGAGACCTCATCTCTACAATAAACCAAAAAATTAGCCGGGTATGGTAGCGTGTGCCTTTAGTTCCAGCTACTTGGAAGGCTGAGGCGGAAGGATCGCCGGAGCCCAGCAGGTCAAGGCTGCGGTGGCCGGGAGCGGCCACTGCACTCCAGTCTGGGCGACAGAGTGAGACTCCAACTCACAAAAAAATAAAATAAAATAAAGTAAAATAAGAGTTCACTTATCCCTATTTTTAAATCATGTTTTATTCAACAGATATTTACTGAACCACTTACTATGCGGCAGACACTATACTTAGCATTGCAGATACAGCAGCAAACAAGGCAAATACAGCCTCTGCCAGCATTGAGCTTACATCCATCAGAATGGGGAGGTGGTAGACATCCAGTGTATGAGAGGGACTCCAAAATAACTTGAATTATCTTTTGGAGAGTGGTACACTCGGATTTTCTGCCTCTGGATCAGTCCATCAAAGCTTTTATCTGAAAAGCTTGCATCACGATTTGTGGAAGAAACATCCTAGTTGTGACAAACAAGTGACTGGTTCTTCCATCATGACAACGTACCTACCCATACTGCACTGAATATTCATTTTTGACCAAAAAGACATGATCTCCATACCCTACCCTCTCTATTCACCCAAACTACTTTGTTTTGTTTCCCCAGATGAAAAAAGTCTTCAGAGGGAAACGTTCTGCCAATGTAGAAGCGCTCAAACAAACAAACAAAAACAGCAGAAGTACTAAAAGAAAGACATCAGAATTGATGACTTAAAAAACTTAAAAACTGTTTTGAGCAATGAAAAAACCATCTCGATAGGTGTATTGCATCAGAGAGTACTTGGCAGGTGACTGAAATTTAAACATGTAAGAATAAATACCCAAATAAATTATGGAGTATTTTTGGTTCCCCCTCATATGAATAACCAAATTATAATTGTGATAAATTCCAGCACTTTGGGAGGCTGAGGCAGGAGAATTGCTTGATCCCAGGAGTTTGAGACTAGCTTGGGCAACATCACAAAATCAAAAAATTAGCTAGATGTGGTGACACACATCTGTAGTCTCAGCTACTTGGGAGCCTGAGGTGGGAAGATTGCCTGAGCCCAGGAAGTCAAGGCTGTGGTAAACCATGATCATGCCACTGCACTCCAATATGGTGACAGAGTGAGACCCCAATTTAAAAAAAAAAAAAGACATTTTTATATGTAGTTCAACATAATACCTTTATTATGTATAGTGCTGGGTCAGGACCATGTTAGATGGATTAGTCAAGACAACCCTATCCAACTCTTTATACAGGAAACAAATATAAAACCAAATAATTATAACAGTGATTATTTGTAGAAATAAAATTGCTTAAGTGGCTTCTCCTATCCAAAATGAACATGCTTGGCACTGAGTTTAGTGTTCTAATTGTGTGATCTCATGTACCAGTTAAAAACTCCATCAAACTCTATGAGGTCATTTCTAACCAATGAGAGATTTTTCTGCATAGACATGGATTTCAGCCACTTTCTACCTTTAACTAATGGCTAAATGGTGAAGCATTTATTCGTAGTTGACCAGTGTCTTGGAGAACTTGCTAGTGCTACAGGAGGAGATGAAAATGTTATTGATCTCGCCAGACTCAGTGGCTCAGCCTGTAATCCCAGCACTTTGGGAGGCTGAGGCGAGTGAATTGCCTGAGCCTGTGGGTTCTAGACCCACCTGGGCAACTTGGCGAGACCTCATCTCTACACTACATTGAAATTAGCCAGGCGTGGTAGCACGCGCCAGTAGTTCCAGCTACTTGGAAGGCTGTGGTAGAAGGATCGCTGGAGCCCAGCAGGTCAAGGCTGGTGGCCGGAAGCGTGCCACTGCACTCCAGTCTGGGCGACAGAGTGAGACTCCAACTCAAAAAAAAAAAAAATGTTATCGATCTCTTCAAAATCTACCTCAGAAGCTGCCTTTCCCCAGCCATGACACCACACCACACAACATACACAGTGCTGTGTTCTGGTTTCAGAAAATGGATATGCCATTGTCCCTGCCTTCTAGTTATGCTAAAGTAGTCCTAAGTCTAAATATTTTTAAAAGGTTTGGTGACTAAAATATATTATTTCATACTTCCTTCTGTCATTTATTAAGAACCTACTAATGTCAGGCATTTTTCTAAGCTCTGGGGATAAGTAGAAAATAAGACAAAATCCCTGTTGGCACTCCACCCCTACCTATACTTTGCATTCTGATGAGAAAACATAAATTGTATAATGTTAGGTAGATGAGATGATAAAGGCTATGAAGAAAAATGTAGAATAGTCGATCACACAAGAGAATGTGATCAACTCTTGGCAGGAAATAAACCACAATAGGAAAATAAAGTTAAATCTGGATTTTGAAGGATAAGTAAGACCATGCAGGGAAGGGACTTCGAGACCAGAAACAGCAACAGCAAAGCTGGAAGGCATGAAACAGAAATAAAACCAGCAATGAATACTTGGAAAAAAGATTAATGCAGAGATTAATTAAATATTATATATTGTCTCCTTTGAAGAGTGTTGAATAATGGAATAATATCATATTTGAATTTAAGAAAAATTGCTTCTTCAACAGCGTTTCTTTCCTTTATTCAAGTGTTAGAACTCCAGGTAGTAAAAATGCTTTTTACAGAACACAATACAATATTGTTATAACTAACCTTCAAATACCTGAAAATGTTATTTTCAGCTGAATTTGGTACCATGTAAGGTTCATTAATAGTAGCAGACACTAACACTTAAAAAAAAATATTTAAGAAGAAAAACTCATACTTCAGAAGATTATACCCATAAAGCTTTTTTGTCATTTGGGAAAAGATTGCTGTTAATCTGTTTTATCACCAGAACTCTATCAGCATAGTTGGAGAACTGCTGCATTCCAGTATATTCATCAGATGGCCAGTCAGCCTGTGTGGGATGAGTTTGGGGCTCGCTGTCTCTTATAGCAGGCAGCCTCTTCAGAAAGCTACTTTCATATTTCAGCGACTCTGCATTCTTCTATTGAGCTGAAATCTCTCTCCCTATAACTTAGACTCACTGCACTTAGTTCTAACTCTTGGATAGAATTATGGAAATTGTGACCTATTTTAAAAAATTATTCTGGGGAATAGCAAGTAAAAATAATTTCAGTGTGCTTTGCATGATTTTAAGGTCAGTTATAAATGACAGATAATAGTAATGGTATAGCTTTGTATTACCTTTGGTAAGAAGAAGGTGTAGAGATTTTCGATGTTTCATGCTGGACAGGGTGAAATCTGTGGGCTGTAAGCCTTCACAGACAGACCCCTGTATTTCTGCATAAGTTTTCTTTCTGCTTTTCTTTCCCTGTGATTCTTATTTGATAGCAGAAGGGATTAAAGGAGTAGTTCACCTGAAGCAGCAGTGACAAACCGAAAGTAAAGGCAGAGGAAAATGCAGTGTCAGAGCAGTATGATTGCCGAAGGAATATGAGCCTGCAAAAACAAATTGTGATGAAATTAAAAGAAGCCAGGCTCGGTGGCTCAGCCTGTAATCCCGCGCTTTGGGAGGCTGAGGTGAGTGGATGACCTGAACCTGAGGGTTCGAGACCCACCTGGGCAACTTGGCAAGACCTCATCTCTGTAATAAATAAAAAAATCAGCCAAGTGTGGTAGTGCGTGCCTGTGATTCCAGCTAATTGGAAGGCTGAGGCGGAAGGATAACCGGAGCCCAGCAGGTCAAGGCTGTGGTGGCCAGGAGCAGCCACTGCACTCCAGTCTGGGCGACAGAGTGAGACTCCAACTCAAAAAAAAAGAAAAGAAATTAAAAAAGAAACTTTATTTAAACCATTGAGACTTAGGGAGAAAAAAGGAAAGAAAAAAAGGTGCCAATGGTTATATATACACATTCATACATATGCATATATATAAGTACACACGTACATAGTCTATGTGCTTATATATATCTAATGTGTGAAATACATGTTACGTGTAATACAGAAGTGTAGACATGTAGATAAATTATAGAGTACATGTGTTTCCATCAGCTGTTTTTTAAATGGGAGATAACAGATTAATACTATGTTAGTCTCACGTCTGTTGTATTCTAATGCCCTAATGTGGCAGGTGGAGTCCACTGTGATTCCGACTATGACTTTTCTAACTGATCAATCCTGACATGCTAACCTCAGCAACTGAACAGCTGCATAATGTGTTAGGTCATCATACTAATAGTGAAGATTACATAGTTGATCTGCTTTTTGGGGGGAATGTAGGAAAACCTAGAAATATGTCTAATTTTAAAACTAAAATGTTGAATTAGAAGTGATGTTATCTATACTTTTATTGTATTTAATAGGAAATTAGTAGAGCTACTCAGTTTATAAAGTTAAATTTTGATTATTTTTTGTTTAAAAAATGGAATTCTAGCTTAAGACCTGAGCAAAGAGCTTTGGAGATAAAACCTTTCTAAATTTTAGATATTTTCATTATGATAAATTGTTCTGCTTAATAAAGTAGTTTAAGATAGTAATGTGTGTGTTAACAGACATATATTTTACATCAGCCTGGTTTTTGTACTTTGAGAAGTTTATATTGAGTTCAGCATAATATTCACAATAAGAATCTCTGAAATTTATTTTTCTAACTCTAAAGCTGGACAGATTTTGAAATAAGATTGCTTACCAAAAAAATCACTTCTTAAAGTGCACAGATGTACACATCCACCCTCCCACCCTTTGGGATAGAAAAAATGAATTAGTGAGCTTGATAAATCATATTGTTTCTCCTGAAGTAGACTGCCTGCACCCAGCTGTGAAAGAGAGACGATTGAGTAAGGAAGGGTGGCTATTGTTCAGTGCTCTCTAGCAAAGGAACTGGGGGGAAAGGATTGAGTTTGACTGGCATTAGCTCTGGCTTTTCTGCATTCCAAACTATCTGAGGCACAGAGTGAGAGCAAAAAGGGAGAGAGAGCGTGCAAGCGAGCACAGGCGAGTACAGTATACAGAGTGTTTGGAGTTTCTGACTGGCATGCCGGAAAGATCATGTTAGCAACTCCCAGAAACTTCGCAGAATGCAGACCCCAGGTAAGAATTCCAAGAGTCTGAGACTGAAATTAAAAGCTTGTTTGTATTTAAGGGGAATGTGGCTTTTTTATTACACAGATTCAATTATTATTTACTTTTGTGATTATTGGCTTAAAAAAAATAGTTTGGTCTTTATTACTGTGAGTTCACAGAAATACTGTGTGGAGGCTGTCAGCGTTCCAGTATAAAACCCAGCACAAGAATAGCCGTCTGAGAAACTCAGACAGATTAAAAGGATAATGGTCATAGCAAAAGATTAACACTGCAATGTTTACTTGTTCTTTTAATAATAGGAAGAAGTAGGTTCTTATTTGGATCTTCCTCAGAATTCTTTATGAAGTATAAAGATACCTGGGAATTGATACAACTCATTTCTCTGAGGGAGACAGAATATATTGACCATTATCAAGTTTGTAACAGCCTTGCTCGAATCTCAGTAGCATATAATAAATCTGTGTTATTCAAAATGTTCAACAGGTTGGATTCATAGACAACAATAAGAGCATTGAAATGAGAAATTTGTTTGTTCTTTTTGCCCAAGGTAGGCTTTTCACATTCTCTGCCAATAGATGACAAGTGAGAAACTTTAACTGATTGACTCTTTTAAAGTTAAATCTGAAAGAGACTTTAGAGATTATTTTTAGTCCAGTCTCCATTTTCAATGAGAATTTGGATGTCTAAGGGGTTTAGTGCTTGCTCAAGATCAGAATTAGGAACAGGACTGGAATGAAAACCAAGAACTCTTGATTCTCAGTTTCATGTTTGTTTTATAGTACCAATTACATTTAGGCTTTATATTTTATCTATACTATATCTGCTAGCCTCAGGTCTGATGAATTATTGCCTAAATAGACCAAGTGTATCATAAACCTTGATTGAAATCTTATGGGGAAGAGATACTGAGGAATGAATGTCATCAAATCAATATTGATACATGTTCTTGACCAAAACCAAAAACATATAACAAAACATTTATTAAGGAAAAAATGACTTTCGGTTAAGGAAAGTGACTGTAGTTTGCATAGTGCTTTTATATAAAGAATAATATGACTGTGGCATATTCTGAATAATTGTACGTGGAATTAAAACTCTTTCAAATTATTTTAGTTTTTAAAGAGTTAAAAACTTAGTAATTTTGTGGATAAATAAATTAGTAAAAACTTTTCCTATATGCAAATACCTGTTTTTGTAACTTGTAACCAATTTACTAGAAACAAAAAACCTTCTTATATTCACTGCTTTTCCTATGCTTACACAAATAAAAATGTAAGATAACATTTTTAAAGTATCCAACTATTGGACCAGTTTGCCTCCTTATCCAAGGTCCAGCTCTGTTTCTTTCCATTGGTCCTCTGTTACTTCACCGAATGAATTATGTGTTAGAGGATAGCTTAAGTGGAAGATCTTGAGAGTCACAATAGACAGTGAACATCTGTCTTCATACATTTTCATTTAGTCCCTAAAAAAGGTTGCTGCCCTTTCCATTTTTCTGGAAACCATTGTGGGGGATGAGAGAGGCCACACTATTCTAGTGAGCTAAATAGTAAAGATAGCCACTGTCAAAAGGATCTGTCATGGCTCTTTACAACTCCTGGGAACAAGTTAGCCTGACTTGGCTATAAGCACAGTGAAGAGATGTTGTCCTTTTGTATTAAAGCCTGACCTGCATATTCCAGTTTTCGGCTGGGTCTGTGTAAGTGCGGTAAGTCTGTATGGGATGGGCAGTAAGTTGTAAGGAATGGTTTCATTACTTCAGCTATTGGAAACCAAATTACAAAGGGAATTCTCCACCCAGTAGGAAACAAGAGACTGTTTGTCTTCCTGGAGAATCCATTATTTAAGCACACTGTTTATAAGAGGGGACTGAAGACTGTGACAATGAGGGCATAATGTTCTATCCAACTTACAGTATTCATGTTGTATTACACAAGGCTTCAATTCTTCTCTCAGCTTTTATTTTGCCTTGAGTATACGAAAGGACTGCCATGATATGTCTGTGTATATCTGTGTATATTATATGATAGAATGAGAGAGAGAGTTAGATGATCTTTTGACCTGAGTGTATTTCCTGTTGCCAGGAACTGTCAGAGGTCATTAATCTAATTTATATTAGATGAATATAAAAGCTTATATTTTACTGACCTACGTTGAAAGAAATTATTTTATTAACCAAGCTAATTATAAAACTCATTACTATTCATTAGAAAGTGAAAAATAGAGGAAACATGTTATATTTCTGTTCTGAAAACAAGTATCAGGTTATACAGATTTATAATTCCCAGTGTTAGAAGAAAGCAATAATAAGGTGCCCATTTTGTGACTAAAGACAAATTTTTTATTTTATTTTATTTTTTTGAGTTGGAGTCTCACTCTGTCGCCCAGACTGGAGTGCAGTGGCTCACTCCCGGCCACTGCAGCCTCGACCTGCTGGGCTCCAGCAATCCTTCCGCCTCAGCCTTCCAAGTAGCCGGAACTACAGGTGCACGCTACCACACCTGGCTCATTTTTTTATTTATTGTAGAGGCAGGGTCTCGCCAAGTTGCCTGGGTGGATCTCAAACTGGCGGGCTCAGGCAATCCACTCGCCTTGGCCTCTCAGAGTGCTGGGATTACAGGCTGTTTATTTTATTTTTAAACAAGTTTTTTATTGATACATAATAGATGCGAGTAGTTTGGGGGGTATGTGTGATTATTTAATACATTCATATAATTTGTAAAGATCAAATCAGTGTACTTGGGATGTCTTGGGATGTCTATAACCTTAAACAAAGACAATTTTTTTTGTTGTTGAGTTGAAGTCTCACTCTGTCGCCCAGGCTGGAGTGCGGTGGCATGCTCATGGCCCCTGCAGCCTCGACCAGCCTCGACCTGCTGGGCTTAGGTGACCCTTCTGCCTGAGCCTTCCAAGTAGCTGGAACTACAGACACACACCACCACGCCTGACTGGTTTTTGTGATTTATTGTAGAGACGAGGTCTCACCAAGCTGCCCAGGCTGGTCACAAACACAAAGACAAATTTTAAGTGAGAATGGAGTGATTAGAATGAAATGAATGGCATGAGAAAAGAAACTCTCATTTGTGTGTGAATTTTCTTTTGACCAGTATTTTCTTGAAGGCAGGCCTATTTTCATTACTTGTGATCTTCTTCTTGATACTAGTTTGT
>CAUYQG010259943.1:0-12029 GCA_963574415.1 Tarsius wallacei | reverse complement strand
CATCCCATCAGGGTGTCAGAGCCACATGTGTAGACCATCACAGCAGTGGGTCTGAGTCACATATGTAGACCATCCCACCAGGGGGTCAGGGTCACATGTGTAGACCATCCTATCAGGTAGTCAGAGTCATATGTGTAGGTCAGAGTCATGTGTAGACCATCCTACCAGGGGGTCAGAGTCAGATGTGTAGACCATCCCATCAGGGGGTCATGGTCACATGTGTAGACAATCCCATCGGGGTCAGAGTCATATGTGTAGACCATCCCATCAGGGGGTCAGAGTCATATGTGTAGACCATCCCACCAGGGGGTCAGAGTCATGTGTAGACCATCCCACCAGGGTGTCAGAGCCACATGTGTAGACCATCACAGCAGTGGGTCTGAGTCACATATGTAGACCATCCCACCAGGGGGTCAGGGTCACATGTGTAGACCATCCTATCAGGTAGTCAGAGTCATATGTGTAGACCATCCCACCAGGGGGTCAGAGTCTTGTGTGGACCATCCCACCAGGGGGTCAGGGTCACATGTGTAGACCATCCCACCAGGGGGTCAGAGTCATGTATAGACCATCCCAACAGGGCATCAGGGTCACATATGTAGACCATCCCATCAGGGCATCAGGGTCACATGTGTAGCTCATCCCATCAGGGGGTCAGGGTCACATGTGTAGACCACCCCATCAGTGGGGCAGAGTTACATGTGTAGACCATCCCAGCAGTGGGTCAGAGTCACATGCATGGATCATCCCATCCGGGGGCCAGAGTCACATGTGTAGACCATCTCACCAGGGGGTCAGAGTCACATGTGTAGACCATCCCATCAGGGGATCAGGGTCACATGTGTAGACCACCCCATCAGTGGGGCAGAGTCACGTGCGTGGATAGTCCTGTCAGGGGATCAGAGTCAGGGTGGAGCCCACTTTTAGGGAGAGAGGTCCTGGACAATGAGAGGGAACATAAGGGATGAAGAGGATGGAGAAATGGATCGGAGGACTATGTGGACGACACGCGTCTGAGTGTCCCTGCACTGTGAACAGGAGTGCCCCATTTCCTCCGCCTGCTTCCCGGACTTGGAGGAACCCTGCTGGCCTCTCTCCCCCAGCTCCCCTTTCCTGCTTCAGGGCCTTTGACATGAAGTTCCCTCTACCCAGAACGCGCTCCCTCCAGACCTCCACATGGCTCTCTCGCTTCACCCAAGTCACGTCTGTGGGAGATGTCTCTAGAATAGCTACCGCCCCTTTTATCACGCCGGGCCCCCTTTTCTGCTGTATATTTCTTCATGGCACATAGAACAACGACACCACTTGATTATTGTTGGCTTTAATTGATGAACTCTCCCGGTCAGTGCAAACCCATGAGAACACAGACTTTGTCCTGTCCACCATCTACCTCCAGGAGGAGCCAAGATCCACAGCCAGTCAGTGGCAGAGCTGGGATTCAGACCTGGACAGTTGGGATCCAGAGTCCCTGCCCTGCTGAGATATGAACACAGAGCTCTGGGCACACAGAGGAGGGGACCTTGAATTCTGGCTGGGGGCGAGGGTACAGCCCACCAGGGAGGATGTGGAATGGGCAAGTCCGACATTTTGGCTTCCCTGGGCCACATTGAGTGAAGAGGACTTGTCTTGGGCCACACGTAAATCATATAGTATAGTTAGTGTATAAACATAATAAGATATCTTTTATTTTTTATTATAAAGTTTTAAAAAATGAGAACAATACAAAACGAGTGGGACATCTGACCTTGTTTTGGTAAAATGAATGCATCCATGCCTGATTTGATGGAAGTGGCCGCAGTTCTTAGTTCTTAAGGTGCTTGTCAGAAACATTTGTTCGAATGTTGCTCTCCGAGTGCTTCATCATTGAAAGCAGCTGCTCACAGATATACGTGCTGCCAAAAAGCCATGTCACAAGTAAGGCGTGATGGTGAACTTCACAAAGGAACTACGCATGGGGTCGTGGAGAAAATAAACACTTAAAAAATAGGTGATGTGAAAAGATTTTGTGGGGCTGCATGACTAACTGTCCCAGGCTCTGTGCGAGCCCTGGGCCACAGGTTGGGCATGCCTGGTGTGGAACAATGGAACTGGAACTTGCAGGGTGTTCACAGAGCTGTTCAGCCAGTGGAGATGGGCACAGGTGTCGCAAAGTGCATTCTGGAAAAGGGTCATGGTGCCCAGGCTGCCTTGGTGTGTGGAAGGGAGATGGGGGACCGGGGGCGTGGGCAAGGAGGACATGAGGCTGGGCATTGGTGAAGGCCGGAGGGAGATGCCCGAGAGCCTGCTTGGCCCATTGGGTCACCAGTGTTCTTTTCTGTAAGAAAAAACGCTTGGATGCCCTGTAACCTCCCCAACTTGAAAATGGAATTGTCTGTGAAGTAAAATGCTTCAGTCATTTAACATCCCAGGTGAGATTGTCTCCCAGAGTAGTGTCTGTCTCCAGATTTTCCAAGATGAAGGCTTAGGGCTTCGCTTCTCCAACACTGTGTTTGTTGCCGACTTTGGAAACATCTGCCTCAGAATATTCTTTCATGTCCCCTGTGTTAGCACTGACAGTCAGTGCTTACAGGGCCACCTGGCTGGGCACTCTTCGAAGCCCTGTGCAGACTGTCTCTCAATGAACCTCGCGACCTCCCTGAGGCAGGCCCTGCTGCCATCCCCCTTGAGAGTTGAGGAGACCAGGAAAGAAGGAAGGGAGGTGGCTTGGCCAAGATCACACAGCCAAGAACACTCTGCACACACATGCATGCTTCGGCCTCGCCCTCACATCTGCTCTGAGAACCTGTGGAATATCTTCTCATTCCAAAAAATAACAATTCAGAGAATATCTGTCAAGGCTTACTACGTCTTAGGTCCCGTGGACACAAATTTTAACAGACTTAACTGCCTCTGGGAAGGCAGCAGCTGGATTGAGAAGACCGTGGCATCATTAAGACACTCATAATCATTGGGGCAGGTTGTCAGGGCCAGTGAGGACAAGGTTTTTGTTGCATGTGGAGACCTGACCACACCCGGCCTACACTTCATTCTCGAGTGTGGACCCAGAGCCACCTCTGTCCAGAGGGAGTGCTTGCACCTAACTGGCACAGAGACTTCACAGGGGCTGGCTGTGGCCCTATCTGTGCCCGGAGAAAGATACCAAGGGAGCATAAAGACAGAAGATTTTGCCATGGATCAGGTAACTTGGCAATGACTTGCATGCCGGAGGAGACGTCACCAGGGAGGTGGCGTCTGAGCTGGGTCACGGAGATGTTTAGTCAGCAGAGTGGCCGAGGCAGGTGAGGGTGAGGTGGGCCTTGTGGGTGTCGTAGATAACAGGTACACAGCGCTGAGAGTCGTCGGGTAGCTGAAGCTTGATGATTATTGAAGGCAGTTGGAGTTCATGGAACAGAACTGAGAAGTACCGGTCTAAAAACGTACGTCTGGGGCTAACTTCTGGCTGGCTTTGTCTTGTAGCTCACGGGAGTCACTGAAAATTCAGAAGCAGGAAACGATATTGTGTCTTTGGTGACAGTTGGAGGTAGCCGATGGGCTTCCTGACTGAGGACTAAGAGCCGGGGGGAAGTTACTTGCGACAAAAAGGCTGGAAAGCCTGAAACCAGGCAGGTGGTGGGCGGAGAGAGGAAGCATGACTGACAGGCTCGACTGAGCGTGGCCGTTCGTGGAAGCCGGGGAATGGAGGCTGACCCCGGGGTGGCCAGTTGGAGAGGGATGTCTCGACTGAGAAATTAACCCCAAGAGCAAGAGCGGAACAGACGGGGCTGCAACGACATGGGCCCGTTTGGAAACTGCTGGACACGTGTTTTTTGGCTTGACATTCAGACGGCGAGGTCTGGTAGGCAGCTGAAAAAACTCGACTCTGAAGCTGAGACGTGAAGTGGAGGACAGAGGTCTTAATTCTGAAGGCTGAACTCTCCTCCTCGTCCTCCCTCCCTCTCTTCTTTTGACCTCAACTCAATACGTATCTATTGAGGTCCTACCTAACGCCAAAGCTTGGGCTGAACACCAGAAAGACTCATGTAAATGGGATGTGAGGCGATCACAGCCTAGTGTGGAAACCGATGTGACCCAAATAGCAACACCACAGTATTAAACATGTTATAACTGCCATCTGAACAGGGCGCTTTGAACGTACAGAGGGAGGAGCATTCACTCAGCTGGGAAAGGAGTAAATTATCTGCAGAGGGTTCCTGGTGTTCGAGACCTGTAAAACAGAGATATGCACAACGGGAACAGCTTCTGCTCAGCTTAACTTCATAGCTTTGATGTACTTGAGATAATTGGGCCTAATGTCGTCTGCCTTCCACTTGCTGTTAATTTTTGGGAGATGGAATATAGCAAATGTCACCGTGTCACCAAGTGACAGAGCAAGCCAGCTCCTGAAAATGAAACATCTAGAACAACTCTTGGGGAAACTGGTTTGTGGAATCTGCAGGCAGGCCTGAATAAACTTATATTGTAGGATTATGAGGATGCCTTGTTCAAGGGCTACATCTGTTTCAGCCATGGATGCACCACAGGGAGCACTGGCATCCGAAGTCGAGTCAGTGTAGACATCTCCCACTTACGTCAGTAACCGGATGGATCCCGATAGATGTGTAGAGTTGCTCTGATTCCTGCCATTGGAAAGTTCAATTGCTGTTTTTATTTCCAGTTAGAACTTGGCCAGGATTCGAGATTGTATTTATATGGCTGTCACTTACAGCAGTAGCCAGCAGGTGGCAATGCAAAAGTTACTTCTTCGTGGAACTTCTCACCTCAACATTTTAAAAAATCTACCCACTTGGAAGACTGAGGCAGAAGGATCCCCTGAGCCCAGCTGGTCGAGGTGCAGGTGGCCGTGAGTGTGCCCCTGCACTCCAACTTGGGCAACAGAGTGAGACTCTGACTCCAAAAAAAAAGAAATCTACCCAATTATTTTTGAAGTCTGCAGGTGTTCCTTGTGCAACAGACACCCATTTGTGGGGTTCCGTGATCTTTATGTCCCTCATTTCAGTAGACCATCATGGTATTCAGTAGGGTGGAAAACAAGCTCTCAAATGTAGTGTCACTGGTTGCATTGAAACTCGTTGTATGTTTAAGAACTCATCCTCACTAGAAATGTGATTTCCTTCCTCACTGATCGCATATTTCTTCCTTTTAAATAGTTGCTCAAATTCAGGCAGAAGTCAAGTTCTGAGTCATCTCTCTGTGTTCATCAGTTTCTTCTTTGCCTTCTCTGGCTGTGTCTTGAGAAGACCCACAAGAACAGAGTTGGAAGAGATCCCAGAGCTCATCCGGCTCAAGGAGCCCAACCTCTCTCTGAAGTATCCATGAATGGGATCTCTCAACTTCTGGCTGAACATGCCCAGTGACAGGGAACAGAGACCTCATGAAGGCAGAGTCTTTTGTTTCTTAATTTGATTTTTTTTTTTTTTTGAGACGGTCTCATTCTGTTGCCCAGGCTAGAGTGCGGTGGTGCGATCATAGTTCACTGTAACCTTGAATTCCTGGGTTCAAGTGATCCTCCCACCTCAGCCTCCCAAGTAGCTGGGACTACAGACATGTACCATTACGCCTGGCTCATTTTTTCATTTTTATTCTTTGTAGAGATGGGGTCTCACTATATGGCCTGGTCACAAAATCCTGTTTTCAAGCGATCCTTTCACCTTGGCCTCCCAAATCACTGAGATTAAAGGCATAAGCCACTGCGCCTGGCCGAAGTCAGGGTTTAAAAAATATTTTTGATTGCATTAGCCATAGAGAGTTGTCTTTCATAATGAGCCAAACCTGCCTTCCCAGCATTACTGGAATATCCCTCTACCCTACTGCCTATGGGCTCACATCTGGAGAGCGAGTCCTCCCTTGGAGTGTGCTCTCAAGTGCTGAGCTGTCTCCTCTGTTGCTCATGGAGGGACTCATTCACTTCTGCTTATTCCCTAGCAAAGACCAGCTGATTCTGTGAGTCTTAGAAGGTTCCACACATGCCGTCTGAATCGAGCTACCTTGACCCACGCTGCTACTGCGTGCCACTGGTGAGAAGGCTGCTTCCTCGGCTCTGGTGCGATCTGGCCGTGCTCCTCGAGCTGTTAACACCCCAGGGGCCAAGCCGGGTGTGGTCTTCACAGACCTCAGGCAGCTTGGTGTCCTCTACAGAAATGGAGACGAGGCTACACCTTCCTCAGTTTGGCATTGAATGTGGTTGCTTGGTACTTAGAGCAGCACTGTGGTTTAAATGTGGTGCGTTTGATTGCCAGTGCAGCAGTGATGGAGGTGGGCCCAGGGGGAGGTGTGTGGGTCACGGGGATGGCTCCCTCATGAAGAGATTGGTGCTGGCCTCACGGTAGCAAATGAGTTCTTGCTCCTGCGATACTGGGTTAGTTTCCACCTATGTAGGTTCTTATAAAGGGGGTCCCTTGCTCTGCACACGCCCACTCACCTTCCCGCCTCTCCACATGTGGTGTCACAGCTCGATGCCCTCACTGGAAGCCAAGCAGATGCTGGTGCTGTGCTCTTGGACTTTCTGGCTTCCAGAATCATGAGCTAAATAAACTTCTTTTCTTTAGATTACTTAGCTGCAGGTGTTCCATTACAGCAACACAAAACAGACCAAGACAAGCAGCATGGCTTAATACCCCGATCCCAGCAAAGACACCCACCTGCCATTCCTGCAGTCCATGTCCCCGTGGAGCCAGGCCTGCTCCTTAGGACCAGGCTTTTCAGCACCAGTGTGCCCCTCTGCCTCACCCTCGTATTTCCCAGGCACCTGCATTGACAGGCTCCCTGTGAGCAGGGCCCCTGAGTCCCGTGCATGCCAGGGAGTGCCACAGACCACCAGACGCACAGCTGAGCCTCAGATCCCAGTCGAAGCTCCCCCGGCTGCCTGAGCATGTGGGCTGTTCCTGTCCTCTCCCTGTCCCCCAGAGCCAGTGGGTGTATGTTATAACCCCTTTCTCACTGGAAGGCAGCCCGCAGGCATTTGGGGCCAGCTCCAAATCATCTCTTCCTCATGCCACACATCCCCAGTGTCGTCAGCTACGTCATACAAGCGATTTTGTGTTTCTTCCATCTTGACTTCTACCTGCTTACCAAAAGTATAAAATTGTCACAGGTGGAATGATTTACTGATACTTTGTCCTCTGATGAGGAAAGAGTTCTTTGCTAGAATCAGAGGGTTGCCAAATTTTTTTAATTATCTTTTGGTCTGTAAACCTCGTGTGACAAAATAAAGAAGAAGCGATAGGGCAGGAGGAGAAGCAGAAGGAAATAGAGGAAGATAGCTGACACTAAGTGTCGTCTGTGTGTCTGTCATCAGGCTGATCACCTCTCACCATATCTAATTTATTTCCCACGACACTCCTGTGAGACAAACACCACGAATATTCTCATTTTACAAAATGGCAACGCAGTCACAACAAGATGGAGTAACTTGCCGGAGGCCACACAGCCAGCAGGTGATGGAGTCAGGATGTACGCTCAGGTCATCTGGCTCCAGAATGACTTAGTCCTGCCTTGTGAAGTAGGGCCCTCCCAAAGATGAATTGCAATGTGAAGTCTTTGAAATCAAGGCCTTCTGGAATCTTCATCTGTATCACTTAGACATAATGGCATATGCTTGTAAGGGAGGCCTGCTGTGTGCTATGAAGCAGGGGCTTAATTAAAGACCCTGGCCGAGTAGAGTTTACACTTTTTGAGGAGGCTAAAATGGGATGGCCTCAATAAATGTTACGTGGACTTGCTCGAGACGGTCTTTTTTAGTAGGCCAAAGTGGTTGGGTTGTATGTGATTTAATTTAATAATAAGAACTGATATTTATTGGGCATTTACTGGGTGCCAGCAGCTTCCAGTGGATTCTCTCATTCAATACTTGGGCCAATTCTATGAGCTGAAGGCATTTTATCCCCATTAAACATATGAGATGACTAAGGCTCAGAGCGACTAAGTAACTCTCCCAAAGTCATATCTTCATCACTCGTACAGACTGAGTTTGAACCATGGCAGTCAGATTTCAAGGTATGTGTGTATATATGGGTATATTATCTCACCTCTCTATTGTACAAGGTAGGCCAATCTATCCATCCAAATCAAATTTTTTAAAGGCAGCTTCATTTGGAAAGTCCTACTTCACAAGGCAGGACTGAGTCAAGGTCTAGTTGCAGAGCCAACTAGGCTAGACTCAGTGGCTCAGCCTGTCATCCCAGCACTTTAGGAGGCCGAGGCAAGTGGACTGCCTGAGTCTGCGGGTACAAGACCTGCCCGGGCAACTTGTCGACACCTTGTCTCTACAATAAATCAAAAATTAGCCGGGCGTGATAGTGCACACCTGTAGTTCCGGCTACTTGGAAGGCTAAGGTGGAAGGATCGCCAGAGCCCAGGAGGTCGATGCTGGGGTGGCCGTGAGTGTGCCGCTGCATTCCAGCCTGGGTGACGGAGTGAGACTCCAACTCAAAAAAAAAAAAAAAAAGCCAACTAGAACTAACGCATGGCCGAGCATGGTAACTCACACCTATAATCCCAGCACTTTGGGAGGTTGAGAGGGGAAGATCACTTGAGGCCAGGAGTTTGAAATCAGCCTGAGACTCTGACTCTTCAAAAACTTTAAAAACTAGCCCGATATGGTGGCTGACACCTGTAGTCCCAGCTACTCAGAAGACTGATGCAGGCAGATCGTTTGGGTCCAGGAGTCCAAGGCTGCAGTGAGCTATGATTGCACCACTGCACTCCAGCCTGGGCAAAAAAGCAAAACCGTGTCTCAAAGAACTAACACAAAATCCACTTGGCTCCAGATTGGCTGATTCCCAAAGTTTGAGCACTCATCTGGCTTCTTGGATGTCTGAGAGTTGACACTGCGTGCCCTGTGTTGTCCAGGGTTTAGGAAGCATGCACACAGTAGCTGAAGGATGCGGTGTAAATTGGTACAGCTCTCTCCAACGAGGTAAGAGTTTGCCTTTCTGCTAATGGCAAGAATAGTTTTCATTTATAGTTGCACTTAATAGTTTACAACATGCTTTCACCCATTAAGTTCATTCAGTCTTCCTAGTAACTGAGGGAAACCATGCATTAATGAAACTGTAGGTAACTAAATATAAGGGATAACTGACAATTTGCAGTGAGTGGCCTTCAGCCGAAAGTAAAATAAGTCAAACCCAATTGTTATAGATGTGCATTTTTCTGTAATGCACAAGAGATTTGTGTTTGTGATTTTATAGAAGTGCTTTGACTTTCAATAAAAATAAACCAGGGCCCATTCAATAAATACTATTTGAATTACAAGGAAACATCTTGAGTGGAAAATATAAGTAGATTTCCATTCCATTGCATAGTAAGCATAGAAATAATTACCTTTTATCTGTTTTAGTACTCAATAGTTCAGATATATTTTTGCCATCCATCCCTTTGAAACCCTACATACCCAAGACTTTTCTAGAATGGCATTTACTCAAATGTAGAAAGTTGTCCCCCTGGCTGGACTTGGTGGCTCAGCCTGTCATCTCAGCACTTTGAGAGGCTGAGGTGAGTGGATTGCCTGAGCCCATGGGTTCGAGACCAGCCCAGGCAACTTGGTGAGACCTTGCCTCTACAATAAAAAAATCAAAAATTGTCCAGGCAGGGTAGCGCGCACCTATTGTTCTGGCTCCTTGGATGAGGGAGTGAGACTCCAACTCAAAAAAAAAAAAAAAAAAAAGAAAGAAAGCTGTGTCCCCCTGGTATAAAACTCTGCAAGTTAAGAGAGGGGATTGAACCTGCCCTTTTGAATGGGACACAGGACCAGGAGGAGGACCAGGTGAGCGAGGCCCGCAGGTGTCTGTGTGAGCCTAGGGATGGGCGCCTCCATACATTTATACCCTGGGGACCTCATTCATCCAGCCCAGGCCCCGAACATACTGATAAGAATTTCGTGTGTGGTGGTAATTTTATGTGTCTATTTGGACCATGGGATGCCCAAGCATTTGGTTGAACGTTACTCTGGGTAGATCTGTGAGGGTGTTGCTCTTTCTGGATGAGATTAAAGTTGGAATCAGTAGACTTTGCAAAGTAGGTAGTGCTCCCTAATGTGGGTGGGCCTCCAACAGTCACTTGAAGGCCTGGATGGAACTAAAAGGCTGACCCTCCTACCAGGAGGGAGAACTGATTTGTCTGATGGCCTTTGTACAGAAACTCTGGCTTTTTCTGGGTCTTGGGCATTCACACTGGGGCTGTACCATGTGATCTCCTGAGACCCCAGCTCTTGGGACATGGCAGCCACCATAATTAAGTGAGCCAAGTCCTTATAATAAATCTCTCCTCTCTCTCTCTCTCTCACTGTCTCTCTGTGTCTCTCTCTGTCTCTCTCTTGCTGTCAGATAGATGGATGGATAGATAGATAGATAGAGCCTATCTTCGTTTCTCTGGGGAAACTGACTAATACATCATGTTTTCTGTCTTAACTACCCTCCAGTGAGAGGAGTTACTATCAAAGAGAGGCAAAAAGTAGGCTAAATCTTGTTTTTTTTTTTGAGTCAGGGTCTCTGTCGCCCAGGCAGGAATGCAGTGGTGCGATCACGGATCACCACAGCCTTGACTTCCTGGGCTCAGGTGATTCTTCCACCTAAGCCTCCCAAATAGCTGGGACTACAGGTGCATGCCACCTTGCACAGTTGATTTTTAAATTTTTATTTATTTTGTAGAGGCGAGGTCTTGCTGCGTTGCCCAGGCTGGTCTCGATACCTGGGCTCAAGCGATCCTCCTGCTTCAGCCTTCCAAAGTGCTAGGATTACAGGTATGAGGCACCACACCTGGCCATCTCTTTCTACCTAGCTCTCCTATGGGTTCTGTTTCTCTGGAGAACCCTAATATGCCATGGTTTCTGTCTTAGCCACCCAGCAGTGGGGGCAGTTGCTGTCAAAGAGAGACAAAGGGTCGCACAGGTTGAATCTTGATCAGCTCAGACTCTTAGGGCCTCAGTTTCTTCAAGTCCTAAAAGGACATAACTTGCTTTTAGCAATGGCAGCAAGATGCAGTTTCATAATCTGTACAAAGTACTTGGCACACACTAGACACTGGAAAAATAGGGTCTTTTCTTCCCTTTGTATGGATGAGCTGTTGGTGCTAGGTGGGAGTTGTGAGGCCAGAGAAAGTTCGTCTGCTGGAGCTCAGGCTGGGAGTGGCTGGCAGGACGCCCTCGCTCCGCTGGGAGAGAGTGGGTCTGCTCTCTGGGCTGAGTGTCTGGGACCCTAGACACGTATTTCACTTCATCATCTGTAAAATACAGGGGGTGGGTGGGTTCTCTTCTAAAATGTCTGACTTATTATTTGTCAAGATCATTTCTGCATTGTTCTTTGTTCTGCATTTGAATTCAAGTCGGAGCAAGAAAGATAGCATGGACAGTATGGTTACTTGAAGCAGAAAGAAACAAACTGGCTGAATACCGTGAATACAATCTCCTGAAATCTGTCTAAAGCAGCTTTCATCTGGTTTCTCAGTTAGCTTTGTTTCAGTCCATTCCATTTGGCCACTAAACAGACTTTGGGAGTTGGACTCCGAAGCAGGTAGGTGGGACGTGATGTAGCTGATATTTACCTAGTGAGACCTTCCTCACATGGTGGCTTCCTTCTGGACATCATCACGCTTATTCCTGGCATGGCTCTCTACCAGGAACTGAGAAGTCACCTCTGGGACTTTGTCTCTCAGTTATAGATCGAGGCTTTGACACTGTGTGTTGTCTTCTGTGATCATGATACCTTGCAAAACTCGTTACTCCCCAGAAGCGTAAACTGGACTTCACAATCACAAGCGTTTGCGAGTCTTCATTTCCTGAGGATAACCATTTCTTTTTATAAATCCCATCAGAGTTTTACTTCGAGTTTGTTACTTTTTTCCAACATAAACCAGTACGCCCCCTGAAATTTTTTGGAAACAACAGAAAAGGAGGAAGAAAAATGGGAGAGGGGAAACCATGTGGAATTGACCCACCTGCCTGAAAACCGTGTTTTGGTGGGGGGGGGGGGGGGGGGGGGTTGACGCTGGGTTTTTTTTTTTTTTATTTGCAAAAAAAATTTTTGGTCAAAAAA
>CAUYQG010259937.1:0-23904 GCA_963574415.1 Tarsius wallacei | reverse complement strand
CGATGCAGAGGGACTTGCTGTGCACCCCGCGATGGCAATGGGAAAGGCAGACGCCTTCTGGAGTCTGAGGCATGCCGTGGCCCTGCCCTCGAAAGGGGGAGTGTCTGTCATGATCGTACTCTGCAGGGTTAGGGATCGCAGGGCACCCTGACCATTGGTGTCTGAGGGAAACCCAGTATTACTCTCCAGGGTCTCAGGTAAACACATGACCCTGCCATTAGGAGTCAAGGGGGCACATGGCCTTGCTCTTTAAGATTGGGGACACAGTCCTGACCTGGGGATCCCTGGTGTATTCATTCATTAAACAAGTATTTACTGATCACCTAGCAAGTGTCAAGCATTTTGCAGGCTCCCCAGATACAGGGTACCTCTCTGCCTTGATGGAGAACCCAGCCTAGCAGAGGAAGTGGGCACTAATCAAATTATCCCAATTGGGTGTAAAATTGGTAATAGAAGTGTGTAATGTTCCCTCTCCAGTTAGAGAATTTGTCACACCTCAACACCTTTGTAAAATCCATTCTCTCCGCCAGCCCGGGATCCCAAATTTCCTCAGTCTTGAAAGACTTTCTGGGACGTCGGAGTAGACGCAGGCGTTTCAGAAGTTTTTAGATTTCCTAGCTTGGGTGCTAGGACCCGGGGCACAGCAGAAACGACTAGAAAGGAGGTAGTGGAGTTAAGAGGCCGGGCTTCCTTCTCCATCTCAAGAAAGAAGCAATAGGCGGAGCTCCTGGAGGCCCCGCCTTCTGTTTGGCTGCGGTCAGTGGGCAGGGTTTTGAGATCCCGCCTCCGGTTTGGCTGCCAAAGATTGCAAAAGAAGGAAAGGTTTCCGATCTGCACCTCTCGGCGGGGCTTCAGAAAGACCCACTTCCTGGTTGGCCGCGGTCGGCTGAGGTAGGCGGGGCTTTGAGTGGGAAGCTGGTCCAGGAGGCTCTGCTTTGGAAGATCCGGTGGGCGGCGGGGGAGGGAAGGGGGTGTTCAGAGACTCGCTTTCTGGTTGGCTGCAGCGGGAGGTGGGCGGGACTTTTGATGGGACGTTCGCGTCCCTTGGCAGGATTGTAGGCGGAGCTTAGGCCTCGGCGGCCGCTGGGGTATAATTCTGCGCCTGTGCGGGCGACGGTCTGTTACCTCCGACCGGCCGTCTGTTCCTGGACAGGTGGCTTGTCATAGGCCGAGCTGCACGATGAGGAGGCTGCAGGTAGTGCTGGGCCACCTGAAAGGCCAGCCCGACTCCGGCTGGGAGCCGCAGGCCGCGCTGTGCGCAAGCAGCGCCCCGCGGGCCTCGGCCGCGGCCGCGGACGTGGTGGTGGTGCACGGGCGGCGCACGGCCATCGGCCGAGCGGGCCGCGGCGGCTTCAAGGTGAGGCGGATTGGTCTGGGCCCCGGGTGTGGGAACACAACCGGGGCGGGCTGGGGTACTGCACGTCTGCTTGGTTCTCCTAGATGCCGGCGGCAGCTCTGCACCCGAGCTCCAGTCGCTCTGTCTCCCCGGGGCGGGCATGGGAGAGTGGGGGTCACCGCGGCTGCTCTTCCCGCTGCAGGATACCACCCCCGACGAGCTTCTCTCGGCCGTCATGACCGCGGTTCTCCAGGACTTGAAGCTGAGGCCGGAGCAGCTGGGGGACATCTGCGTAGGTGAGGCCACGACCCACGGCCTGCGCTCGACCCTCCCCACCTTACCATTCCTCCAAAGCCCCGCTCTCCTCCCTACCCGGAGTTTTCACCGAGGGGAACCGTAGCCAGCCCCCTTTACCACTCCTACACGTCTGGCCTTGAAGTGTAACAACATAAAATGGCGAGAGTCTCTTCCAGTGGGTGTCACCTCTCGAGTGACACAGGGCTTGGAGGAGGAGGACTGCACCAGGTATGCGTTTTCCTAACCACAGGACCTGTTCCGTTAGACTTCAAGCTTTGCATTGCATTCTTCTTTCTGTAAAGTTTTCCGAGTCACCTTTAAGGGCAGGCAGCCTGCCCACTGGCGCTGATTTGGAAAAACAGGGTGCATGGGCAAGTGAGCTTGGGACACTTAGGTACTGAACAGGACAAGCTGTTGTATGATTAGCTGGCTCGCTCTGTTCCAAACCCTGAAGTTCCAGAGCTGCAAGCGAACCTGCTAAGGGCTAATGTTCCTAAAGAAAGGTCTGGAATGTCTCCTCTCTGGTATTCAGTTATGCCTTAAAGCCCAGAACAACACTTGGCACTGAATAAGGGTTTGTTGTCCACAGGAAATGTGCTTCAGCCTGGGGCCGGGGCAGTCATGGCCCGAATCGCCCAGTTTCTGAGGTAAACTTTTCTAGTTCTAGCTCCGGGTTGGCCATTTTGACCTTTGAGTGGGCCCAGACCTCAGGGAACTCAGCCGGTGGGTGGGGGTGGATCAGTTTGGACCCCAGACCTGAGGCAACCAGAGTCTGGCACTCTGCTCTTGTAGACTCAACCTTTCCCCTACCGTGAGGGGAGGGTATGTTACCCGGCGCCAAGCCAGGATGCACAGGGCCTTTGGGGCTGGAGCAAAAGTTCTCTGTGGCCTGATTTTTAGCCAGAGCCAGGTTGTTGCTTGTCAGTGTGGACTCTGGCCTCATTTATTAGGTAAGTAACCAAGTGGGCATGCAGGGGAGTGACTTTGAGCCTTTTTGCTAGTTGAGCAAACTGGAAGCTCCTGTCATATCCTATCAACAAGACTTGGGGCTAGGACAGAACCCTGGGAAGGGGGAACTCAGGGGGAGCACCAGTAAATTTGCCCATAAGCACTTATTGTCCCAAGGGGGAGTGCTTAAATTATTTTCACATGTAGATTTAAGAACTACTTAGCTTTGTATTTCCAGCTGCATGGAGAAGAAATAATAGGGACATTAGTTAATGGAGGACTGGAAAAACAAAAGCTTCTAGGAACTGAGAGGGCTTAGCCTGTAGTTCAAGGCCTCCCACAATCTAGCTCCAGACTTACCTTCCAGCTGCATCTCCCAGCTGCTTACCCGCCTTGACCTCTTTCAGTCAGCCTGCCTGCCTACCATCCTCTCTACTGCAGCTTCTGTCTCCTTGAAGTGCTATCCCTATCTTCTCTCTCTGCCCTCACTAAACCCTGCCAGTCTTACCATTTTGGCATGACTTACCCATGCTCTCATGATGAGAGCCTCTTTTCTGTAGTTAGCCATGTGCTTCCTTGTGATGTGATTTTGCCTTTTCGCCCTGTTATTTCACTCTCTGCTAATTGATTCCTTTTCTTTGTGTTACTCAGGCATCAATTAGGGTACAGTATTATAAACATTTCAGCATCCCTCAGGTTGATGCCTTGTGCTAAGTAGAAATTTAGTGAACATTGGTGGATTGGGTGAAGGAGCAGTAACCATAATAGGGAAGGGTTAAACAGGCCGCAAAGGTGTAGGAGGCTGTCCACCTGAAAGGATCTCTGCAGATTCTGGCCTGGGCACTAGCTCGGGGGTCCCCAACCCTGGCTGTTATCAGGATGTTTTCACTCCCTGAGGTTCTGATTCTGTGGGTCTGGGGAGGGCCTGGAAATTTCCCTAGGGCTTTGTACTGTTGGCCAAGGTTACATTGGGAGGGGCTGCTTAGCTTCTAAAGCTCAGATTAGTGTGAGAACTTGGAGGAACCCACCAGAGCAAGGGATGTTAGAATACACGGTGCCCATCAGAGTTCTTTGTTCAAGTAGGAACAGGTGTTCAAGAGGGAACAGGAATGGTAAGGGTTAGCCATATGGTTGCTAGTAAGGCCAAGGGGTGGTGATGGTCCCTAGCCTCAGACTTTAGACATTTCTTTTGCTCTAATGTTCTATCCCAGCAACAGGCCCTTTTTCATTTTGGTGGGAAACGGAGATGTGTAGTTTTTATATTGGAATCTTCAAAGGGAAAGAAAGAAGGATGCCTGTAGCACCAACAGGCTTCCCTTGCCTTTGAGCTGTGCTTGGTCTTTAGTTGAGGAGACTCATGGGATAGAAGGGCATGTGCTTATGGGGCCCTGGGGAGAAGCACCTGCAGATGGGGTCTTCCCCATAACTGCACTTCTCCCATTCCATGGATCTGGGCTGGCATGAGGGCAGGACTGCTGGGTTTGTTCTCCTAATGTTTGTACCCCTTCAGAGGGGGCAGTTAGAAGCACATGTCTGCTTTCCTTGAGAGCCTGGCAGGGTAGAGGAACTTGACTCCACTGTCTCATTTTCTGTTTCAGTGACATCCCAGAGACTGTGCCTTTGTCTGCCGTCAACAGACAGTGTTCATCGGGGCTACAGGCAGTGGCCAACATAGCTGGTACGTTATCACTGGGTGGGAGCCCGCTGCCCAGTCTGGCCTTGGTCCTGGCCTCACAGGTTTGGGTCCGCAAAGTCACTAGGCAAGCAATAAAGATTTCTGAGAGGACTTTAACCTCAGAAGGAGTGCAGGAGCACCCTCGCCACTGCCCCAAGCCTTTTTCTGAACACTCCTGGGTCTTACATCTCTGAGGCTGGGGCTGAATCCCACATAGAGACCAGGAGGAGAAGAGGCTCTGCTGCTTCCAGAACAGACAGACTCTGGCAAAGGATGTTTATGAAATGCTTTTGTTGCAGGTGGCATCAGAAATGGGTCTTATGACATTGGCATGGCCTGTGGGTAAGAATTTTTTTCTGCCAGAGCTTATTAACCAATTTGTGACAATAAAACTAATTTTCATCTCCTGAGTTCCCAGAGGCCATGATATCAGGATTCCTCCATCCCCTTTAGGCAGCTGGCCGGGAGTAGGTTCTCACAAACGCACCTTAGAAGTAGCCCCTTACTCTGGCTGTTTGGGAATCACTCACACCTCTTTCTCTTAGCACTAGTGGGGGAGGGCAGTTGACCTCTACAGGCTTACTATCTTGGAAGTCTGTCAGGCTAGAAAATGTGGGCAAGCATTTTAGAGAAATTACAGCACCTGGGTTTCCTTTGGTGTCCCTCATTGATTCATGATGCTGCTGAGACAGAAGGTCTAGTTGGTTCCCTAAAACCATGGATAGCCGCCTATTGTATAACTAGTTTGCTCATTCTACTAGACTCTCTGTCCCCTTGTTCCCTACCCTCATACCTGCATGGAAACTTCTACCTGCCTACTGGGTTCTGAGGAACGTGGTTAGATCTGTGGTAGTTTGGTCATTGTCACTTCCTCCTAGACTGTGACTTCATCTTTGGCTGCAGCAAATGGAGCTGCAGGCATTGTGTTTGGCAGTGCCTCCAGGAAATGGAAGGGTATTGGGGCTCAGGCTTGGGTGGGAGGTGCTGGGAGGGCAGAGGGAATGAGGGCTTTGGCAGGGTCAGGGTGGTACACAACCTCAGGGTTCTTTCATGCTCCCGCTGCCTTTCAGATCCTCTTTGTAGTGTTTCTTGATAGGAAGCATTGCTGACCCCTGTTCCAGGGCCAGGCTAACTGACACTGGGTTGTACTGACCTATGTCTGTAATTATAAATATAGCCAGAGACCACCCTACTGGGACTTTGGCTGGGCAAGGGCCATTGCCCTTTAATTTTTCTCATGTTCATCCTGGGTGAGAGGTGGTATGGGAAACTTTAAAGGGATGGAGCCCTCATGAGTTTTGTAGAGGGCATCTGATTCCCAAGCAGGTTAAGGACCATGGTACCAGGCTATTAAGGATCAGGGCCAGGTCTGACACCCACATTATAGGCTGACTGTTTCCCATAGAGTTTGGTCATGAAGTTTAGCCCAGGGCATCTTTGTTGGGAATGGGCTCTAGGGCCAGACCACCTAAATGTGGATCCAGGCTGGATGACTGTAGACAAGTTACTCAGTCTCTCTGGACCCCAATGTCCACATCTATAAAATGGGGATACTTACCTGTGCTCTCTTGAAGTCAATGAGAAGATTAAGTGAAGTAATAACAGCTTACACTGTAGGTCATGTATCATATAACTGACATTGTTTGCAGCACAGAGTTCAGAATAGTGCTGAGCATATGAAAAGCACTTAGTCAAGGTTATCTGTTATCATACCTTGAGGTGTTATGGTCCCCACATCCTTGAATCCCTTTCTGGCCATACTAAACCGACGAGCTCTGGTTCCTCTCAGCTCGTAGCACTTTCTTGTCTATGCAGATCATCTCTGATCTGAACTTTTTGTGGTTACTTTAAAATATTTGTCTCTTCTCCTCTCTTTGTGGGCCCCTGAGGGCAGGTCTAGGCTTCTGAGTGTGTTTCCTCCACTGTGGCCAACACCAGAAGGTTTTCTTCAGGAACCACCAGTTGGCTGATTTTGTAGTTATGTAGAGAAGCATAGCCATGCCCTGGGAGTGTGGGTGTCAGCGCTCTGTCCTGGGGTGGAGGTAGAGATAGGGCTCAGCAGTGCTGTACCCCTAGCTCTGCCTTACTGGCCAAGTGCCCTGCCTGGGGTTCCCAGACAGCCCACTGGACTTCCTGAAGGCTCTCTGGTTATTTTCTAGCACTTGCCAAATGTGCAGCCATCCCTGAGGAGTCCTGCTAGGGCCAACCTCACCCTCTCTTCCCCTTTAGGGTGGAGTCCATGTCCCTGGCTGACAGAGGGAACCCTGGAAATATTACTTCACGTTTGATGGAGAAGGACAAGGCCAGAGATTGCCTGATTCCTATGGGGTAAGTGCCCTCATAGCTCTGTGCACCTATGCTCTCTAAGCTCCCTGCCTGGTCTAGAGCAGGGGCCAAGGTACTTTATTATCTCTGTGGCTGGCAATGCCAAGCCTTGGTCTCCTTCCTTTGGGTGTGGTCTGCTCTTCAGGGACTCTGAGGATGAGACTTGAAGCTGCCCTTGACTTCATTTTTCTGAGGCCTCCGTATCCTCTGTGCCCTTGAGTTTCCAAACATAACCCACCCTCTCACTCCCACACTGAGATGCTCAGTGATGAGAAGGATGATGGCCGCTGTACTCCAAAGCTTGGGACCTAGAAAGTTGAGAAGGAGACTGGGAGCTTTTGAATACTGAACACGCTGGTGAGGGAACTTAGGCCCTGTAAGATGCAACGTGAAAAGTATGTTGCAATTGTACAGAGCGCCTTAGCCCTGCAGCCAGGGTCTCTGAGCTTCTGGGCCATCCCCAGGTCCACGGGCAGGGAGTGCTGGCTCCAGGAAATACACAGCGGACTGAGGCTTGGGAGGGATAGTGCCTTGGCTTCTTTCACATGCTGTCTCTCTAAGGGAAGCCTGCGAAGCTGAAAACCCAGGCTGGAAGGCCTCACTATCACTCTGGGTTCCCAGGATAAGAATAGGCTCCAGCTGGGGTGGCCAGAAAGCCTAGGTTTGGCCTTCTAGAGGAGACCTGGGAGTCCTCATCTTCCCACCTTAAAGCAGTTTTCCTTGAAGCACAGGAGAAGCTGGCCAAGAGTAGTCAGTCCTACCCAAACCCTCCTCAGCCCCTCTTCTTCTCTGTGCAGAGGCAGCTCACCTAGGGAACTGTTTTCTGCAGCTGCCTCCCATGCAGGCTGCCCCCTTTCTCGGAGAGGGTCTCTTTGGTGTCTGAGCTTCTTGGGATCTGGTCAGCATTGTGTGCCTCTGTATCTACCCTGGGGGTGGGGTGTACCACATCTGGAGTCATCACTGCTGTCCCCATGGCATAAGCTGGCCCTCCCATCCTCTCCTGCCTACAGCCCTGGAAACTCAGCTTTAAGCACAGCCCTACAGCTTGGGCCAGTCCTCTAGACTACTACACCAGTGCCCATGGTTTGCTACTTGTGTTCTAGGATAACCTCTGAGAATGTGGCTGAGCGGTTCGGCATTTCACGGGAGAAGCAGGATACCTTTGCACTGGCTTCCCAGCAGAAGTGAGTGCTGCTTGGGATGGAATGTTTGAAGGGCTGGAGAGTGAGGTTTTGAGGCTATCCTAAGTGGTCAGAGGTGGAGCTGTCCTGTGGGTGGTTTCAAACCCAGGTTGGGGGATGGCAGGTGGGAAGTGCCAGGGCCACTGTGGGTTGGGGTTGGCAGCACTTCCAGGTTGTGTTACTGTCTCTCACCTGGAGTGTCTTTGCCCTAGCTGGACCTTGGTTTCCCCATCTATTCTTCTCCAACTGGCTGTGGTTTGGTGACTGGACATGATAGCCATAGGCTTCTCTGGGTAGCCTGGAGTGTGGGCTAGCAATGCTAGGGACCTGGCATCCTGTCTTCTGAATCATGCCTGGGTCTGCAGTAGCATCCTGAGGCAGGAGCTGGGGATGACATCAGAGAAACCCCAGGGGCTCAAGCCTCTGGGCAGGGGCAATTTAAGGCTGGCAAGCCCCAGCTGTACAGAGCAAGGACAGCAAAGGAAGGGAGTGGTATTGACCAGGTGAGCTTCTCTGAGACAGTGATTCTTAGCCACTTGGAGTCAGGTAACCATTTGAAAATCTGTTGAAAGCTTTGAGTTCCTTCCCATTGGAATGTCCCTGGGTACTGTATATTGTACATGATTGCAAGGGTCACCTTAAAATGCCTTGTACTTTAAAACTATTTAAATACAAAAGTACACAGAGTAGTTTAGTATATGTCACTTTAAATATGCGGAAACTGGGGACTGGGAGAAATTTAACTGTTGGATTCAAACAGAAAAGTCAGCAGAACTCGGTACAAATATTCCTGGGGCTCCATCCTCAGTTTAGCAGAATGGACCAAGCAGGCTTAGTCCCTCTTGAATATAGGACTCTAAGTGGGGGATACCACCTCCAGATATCCTTCCTTCCTTCCTTTGAGGTTGGGATTGGCCATGATGGAAATCTGGGGCTGATGGTAAAGAAAGCCCCATAAGGCCTTGTTATGCCTCCCATTCTCGGGGCAGGTGGGAGTAATAAGGAACCTCCACCAATCCCTTAGAGCTTCCCCAAGGCTAGGCATGTCCCCAAATTTAGCAGCTTGAATTTGCATCTGTCCAGATGGGCAGGGGCTGGAGGGCAAAGTGGAAGGGAACCCCAAGGAAGCCTGAGCCTGACTGTCCATGGTGCTGGCAGGGCAGCAAGGGCCCAGAACAAGGGCTGTTTCCAAGCTGAGATTGTGCCTGTGACCACCACCGTGCACGATGACAAGGGCACCACAAGAAGCATCACTGTGACCCAGGATGAGGGTATCCGCCCCAGCACCACCATGGAGGGCCTGGCCAAACTGAAGCCTGCCTTCAAGAAGGATGGCTCCACCACAGCTGGTAAGGCTGGGCTGGGGGAGGGTGTGAGGAATAGGGCCATGGCCATGTTGGGGGCTCTATTCTGGACCCCTCTGCAAGTTGGATGTGGGAGGACTGGATCTCCTCTGTCCAGCCCTAATGCCTCCTTACCCCGACAACTTGCCCCTAGGAAACTCCAGCCAGGTCAGTGATGGTGCAGCTGCCATCCTGCTGGCCCGGAGGTCCAAGGCAGAAGAGTTGGGCCTTCCCATCCTTGGGGTCCTGAGGTCCTATGCAGTGGTTGGGGTACCGCCTGATGTTATGGGCATTGGACCTGCCTATGCCATCCCTGCAGCATTGCAAAAAGCAGGTAAGGCAGCCCCTTCATACCTTAGATTGCCCTGCATACTGTTGCCAGGTGTGGGGGGGCGGGGGCAGGTGCTCTGGATGCTGCAGAGTGAAGGTGGGGCAAGCTAGCACCGCATACTCCAAGCCCTTCCTGACCCTACACCTGGGACCTACTCCCCCTTCTAGAAGAGATATACACACTAGATGGCCTGTAAGCCCATAGCTGGGTCAGGGTTCTGCTCAGGGGGTCACTGTGTCAACTTACATCTTTACCTGACCTGCAGGGCTGACAGTGAATGACGTGGACGTCTTTGAGATTAATGAGGCCTTTGCAAGCCAGGTGAGCCCTGTTTCTCAGCAAGGTCTGGACCTGGGTTACCTGGATGCAGGGAGTGGGCTGGTGGTACAGGGGAGGGGTGAGAGGACTGTAGCCAATGCTCTGCCTCTTTCCAGGCTGTCTATTGTGTGGAGAAGCTAGGGCTTCCCCTTGAGAAGGTGAACCCTCTGGGGGGTGCAGTGGCTTTAGGGCACCCCCTGGGCTGCACTGGGGCCCGGCAGGTCATCACGCTGCTCAATGAGCTGAAGCGCCGTGGAAAGAGGTAAGGCTGGTGGGAGTGTCATGGGGGGATGCCCAAGCTGGGCACCTGAGGTGGTGGGGATAGGAGAAGGTGGGGTTTGGATTTATGATCCCAAAAGACATGATCCTGAACACCGTAATACTGATCATTGACATCCTGAAAGATCAAAATCCCTAAGGATCAAATTTCTTGGCTGGTCCCAGGGTAGTGAGTTATCTCAGTTGACTGTTCACAGTCAGTTTCATATTGACCTCCTTGTTTCACTCTTTCTCACTACGGAACTTGACTAGCCTAGGAACAAAAATCTAGGGGGAAAAAATCCCTAAAACCTAAATCCCTAACATCTAAAGTCCTGAAAATCACAATCCCAAAAAATTAAAATCCCAAGCGTTGAAATCCTGGAAGCCGAATTCTGAGGATGGGGTTAGTGTGTTGTTGGCTGTATGCAGGATGGTTGCATCATGTTAGGAGGAACTCTCACCTAAATAAAGACAATAGTCTACCTAAATAAAGACAATAGTCTTTATGTAGAAATTAAGTATGGTTTGAGTGCGTATGGGTGCCAGGTTGACAAAGGGTGGATTTGTGGATTTAATTTTAGGTGTCAACTTCACTGGATTAAGTAATACTTAGAAACCAGGTAAAGCATTATTTTGGGTGTCTGTGAGGGTGTTTCCAGAGATTAGTGTGTGAGTCTGAGTGAAATAGGTGGGGACAATCTGCCCTCATTGGTGGTGGGCACCATCCAATGAGCTGGGGCCCCAGAGAGAATAAATACAGATGATTGATCTCTATCTGAATTGGTTCTTCTGCTGCCTTGGACATCAGAAATTGGACTCCACAAGTATCCATGTTCACATTGTCTGAGCATTGTGTGTATGTACACAAATGTTGACACTTCCTCAATAAATGAAGAGATGTCTTTTTTTGTACATCTGCATTTGTGAAAGATACAATTTCTTGCGATCTCAGCTCTCTGGGTGGCTGTATATCCAGTGGTGACCCATCACAGCTTTTGATCAATCTCATTGAAAGACTTGGGTTGTCCATTACAGTATTCCAGATGACTGCACACAATTACCAACCACAGTGATATGTATTTGTACATTTCACTTTTTGACCCATTTTTTAATAAATACGGTTTGTCTATTCATAACTGTTATACCATGTAATATAGCTGTATGTTTATGCTTGCAAAAACATGTATGCTATCATTGCCTGTTTTATTGTGTAAAGTGGCCTATGAAGTGTTCTGTCATATTTTTGTTTCTCAAATCCCCCTTTAAAAGTGTAGATAACTTTATTTACTTTTTGAGTTGGAGTCTCACTCTTGCCCAGGCTGTAGTGCAGTGGCATGCTCATGGCCACCACAGCCTCGACCTGCTGGGCTCAGGTGATCCTTCCTCCTCGGCCTTCCAAGTAGCAGGTACTACAGGCACATGCCACCACGCCCAGCTAATTTATTGATTTTGTAGAGATAAGGTCTCACCAAGTTGCCCAAGCTGATCTTGAATCTGTGGGCTCAGGCCTTCCTCTCTCATTGACCTCCCAAAGTGCTGGGATTATAGGCGTAAATCACCACACCTGGCCTAAAAGTGTAAATACTGTGTTTAAAATATTTTTTCAAATCACTTTTCCAGAATTACATTTAGCCCTTTGATTCTTGGGGGACTGGAATTTTAGGGATTTTTTAGACTTTAGGGATTTTGATCTTTTGGGATTTCAACATTTGGTATTGGAGACTGTGTCTTACAGGAGTCTGATCAGCTTCTGGGGAGGGGAGCATACACACATAAATACCTGGAACTGAGGCTATAGGGTGTAATCCCTGATTTCCTGGAGGGCTGGCCTTCTGAGGGACCCTGGCCTGCAGTAGGCATCTGCCATCATGTGTGTGTATGCACCTAGGTAGAAAGTCAGGGTACTGCTTGCCTACAGATCTGGTCTGATGGTTTTGTGTCCTGTGTGTCCATGAGGGCCTTGGTCCATCCAGGTCAGCGTGGTCTGGAGGTAGCTTGGAGGTTGAGCCTCTGCTCAGCCAATGCAATTTTGTTTCCTCAGGGCCTATGGAGTGGTGTCCATGTGCATTGGGACTGGAATGGGAGCTGCTGCTGTCCTTGAATACCCTGGAAACTGAGGCCCCAGGCTAGAGGTGCTACCTAGCAGTCCTGCCCCAGTAGCAAGGGAGCAACACTACAGAAGAAAAGCACATGGGAAAATTCAGCACGGGTGGTGGTGGCACTTCAGTTTGGGAAATGTGAACACTGATAACATGGTACAGGAATGGGTGGGGTGTTGGACCAGCCCTCATCAGGCCCCCTTTAGCTGTGCCTGTGTCATCGAGGCCACAAGGCCATCATGTAATTCCTGGGGGAAGGCCGATTTATGGATGAGGAGTGCAATGGACATAGTAAATGTGTGCTAACTTATCTTCATGGCTGAGTTTTTTTTTTCAAGGACCAGTTTCTGCCAGCTGGTCTTTTCTCTCTGCTTGATCTGAGTAGTGATTCTTAACTGTATAGCCTAGCCTTTATGTCAGCTTTGAGGACATCACACAGGGCCTAGGCTGAGACCTGTCATGGAAGGGGGCCCCGGAGTCTATGTCCCTGCACAGAAGATCTCCTCAGCACTGGGCCGTGTTTATTCCATAGCTGGGGCTGAGGGGTAGGGCAGAGCCTCAGAGCTGGCAAAGTGACTTGTATCGCTCATCGTAAGAGCCTTGGCCCCGGAGCCGCAGGGTGCAGGTCTTCTCGCCAAGCACACCTTCCACCACCATCGTGGACTCATACAGCTCATTGCTCCTGTAGGGAGCAGGTAGGGACTGAGGTTAGGAGCGGCTTTGGGCAGGGGGTCCAGGCCCTGGGCAGAGGGTCCAAGTCCCAGGGGCAGTTGAGGGGAGGCCAGGAAGGGCAGTACCTCGCAATGAAGAAAACCTGTAGAGTGATAGACATTGGGGGTGCATTGACAGGTCGTGCCTCCAGCAGTCCACTGTTTGGGGAGACCCTGAAAGCCACAGTGTCCTTGGCTGGCTCCTGTTGGCCTGCACCAAGGGGAAGAGGGAACACGTGAGCACAGGCAGCTCCAGGTGCCGCCACGGGAAGCAATCACCACCCCCAGGCCTGCCTGCAGCTCATCTCAGGTGTGCACCTCTGGTCCTGCCCAGCACCACAAGGCAACCCTGAGGTCACGTGGGACTAGGGGACTGACTGCTCTGCAGAATTCCAAGTGGTGCCAACTCTGCAAGCCAGCCCACAGGAACAGGGCACACGAGCCCCCTCCAGGGGCCTTGTTTGGGTACAACCCTGCAGGGGAACAGCGGGCAGGCGGGAAGTCGCAGGACGTACCCATCAGCACAGTCCAGTAACTCCGGCAGCTGCTCAGGTTCACCAGGTACACCTCCCGGATTCGCTGCTGGTTCACAAAGCAGATCCCAAAGTCCACCCAGCTGGTGGAGAGCTGTAGCTCGGGCACAGCCACAGTGGCCCGCAGGGGCACCACCTGCTGGGGAACAGGCTCACTCCTACCATGCTCCATGGCCCCTGCTCTACTGTGGGTCCAGCCGCCCTCCTTTTCCTCTCTGTCCTCTCATGGGGCCTTCGAGGCCCAGCCCAAAGTTCCTCTCGTCCCTGGGCCATCTGGCCAAGTCCCTTGACCTCAAGCCCCATGTGTGCGTGCTCTAGCCCCTGGCAGTCCCCATGCTACCCTCAGGTGTTGCGGTGCATCACCTCATCACCTGGGACCCAGCAGCTGCCTGGGTGCCAGGCGGGAGAGCCCTGGCTTCACGGCTCAGCCTCCTGCTTTCAGCCTCTGGAGTCTTCCCCTGAGCTATTCCTTCACACGCCTCACCTGCAGGCCAGCTTAGCCTTCACACCACGGCCTGCTGCCTGAAGCCCATACCAGCCCAAGTCATCCCTCACAGCTACCTCAGGTGTGCATGGTCTCCCCCACCCCACCCACATCAGGCCAATCTGTCAGCCTGGCTGTCAGTGTTTCCCTTCTCCCTCAATTAAACAGCATACGGTCTTCACATGCCACCTCCCTGATTTCCCACTCTCCAGCCCCCCTACCTGGCTCTGGGCTCCTGAGACAGGTGAGATGATGACCCTCATCTCTGCACACAGGGCCTTTTCCAGGGCAGACTGAAACCCAGAGCCGGGGCCGGAGCTCCTTATTTCTGGGGGCTGTATATCGGGATTCGTCCTCCTCTGACCCCAGCCTGGTTTCGTTCTTCTCACCCTATGGGGCAGGCCCCAGACTTGCCTGAGAGGTCTGGTTGGTGTACTCCAGGAGCAGGTCCTGAGTAAACACCATCTCTTTCTCTCCACTCGCGCGCTGCTGAATGTCCACCCCCGGCAGCATCTGGTCAGCCGGGAGCTTCTGGTAAGACAGCAGCTCCAGGGAGAGCAAGAAGGACACGTCCACCTGAGCACAATGGACATGGCGTCAGCTCTGGCTTCCTCCTTCCTTCTGTGCCCATCTGCTCCAGGCCCAGACTAGTCCCACCGTGCCCAGCAAACAGCCCAGCACCACCCCAATCCTCTCTCCCCAACCCCCTATGCTTTCATTCCACAAGTGCTGCCCAGCACCTACTCTTAGTGCTGGAAACAAAGCTGCACTTTCCCTCAAGCGTCAGAGGCTAAAGAAGGAGCAATAGTGAGCAAACTGCCCTTTACCACCTGGCATGCCCAGGGTTGTGGTCAGGCTCATAGGCTGAGGAAAGTCTTGGTCTTTATCTTAAGGACAGTGTGGAGCCTCTGCCAGGCTTAAGCAGGGGCATGTCCAAGTCAGCTTTGCCTTCCACAGGGGTCCCGGGCTCTGTGGGGAGCTGGGCTGCAGGAGCACATGTGGGCGTGAGACCAGTTCACAGGCCAGGATTGTAACTTAGGCTGGAAGGATGGAGCCTGGACTCCTGGCTCCCAGACACAGGTCCTCAGTACAAGCTCATCAAAATCAAAAACACTTGTTAAGAATACACATTCTTGGCTGGGCTGGGTGGCTCAGGCTGTATGTAATCCCAGCACTTTGGGAGGCCAAGGTAAGTGGATAGCCTGCGCCCACGGGTCCAAAACCAGCCCAGGCAACTTGGAGGGCTGGTTAAATTAAAAGTTAGCTGGGCATGGGAGTGTGCACCTGTAGTTCCAGCTACCTGGAGGCGGAGGCGGAAGGATCGCCTGAGCCCAGCAGGTCAACGCTGGGGTGACCATGAGTGTGCCACTGCACTCCAGCCTGGGTGACAGAGTGAGATTCCAACTCAAAAAAAAGAAAAAGAAAAAGAAACATACACATTCTCGGACTTCACCTAGACCTTCACATCTCTGGAGATGGGCCTGGGAATACTTGTGGTTAACAAGCTTTCTAAAGGTCACTGATGCAGGGCCATCCATGGAAACCATTGTCCTAGACTAAGATATGGGTGTAGGGGTGAAGAGAAGGGAGATTTAAGAGGGCTTGGTAGCTGGTCCAAGAGTCTAGAACAAGGAGTTCCAGTGCTCTGGCCATGCAAAGGGGGAGGGGAGTGGTGGCGTTGCTGAGGTGAAAAACCACAACGAAAAGCGGGCACAGGTGTGAGGCAGGACAGGGTGGGGAGGGGATGGAGAATTCAGTTTAAACAGGTTGACTTTGGTTCTAGACCTTGGGAGAGAATTCTGGTAGGAGCCAGGCCTTGTTAGCACACGGAGGGTGAGATGCAGTGCCATTGGGTGATGTCCTTTTTCTGGTTAACTTTGAGCTTCCCCAGAGCTGCTCAAGGATTTTTGAATACTTGATGGCTGACCTAAGGGTCTCCTGGGGGAGCGCCCTGGTGGAATGGGACCTCTGCTGTGCTCTGGGCCTCCTCCTCACTTTAGCTCTTGGAAGAAGGGAGCAAACGCAAAGTGGGTCAAGGGTGCTCTTGCGTCCATCTTCTGCAGATCCGTGTCTGTCTCCCTGACCTCCATGATAAGGGCCATGGGGAGTCCCATCACCTAGCACAGCATCTAGCACACGGCAGGCCCTCACTACACAGAATGGAGTGTACACTGAGAAGGGAGAAATGGCTGTTCACTGAGGCTCTGAGGTGGATGGAGTGTGCAGAGTGGGGCAAGGGCCCACTGGAGCTCCGGGAACATCAGCAGAAAAGGAAGCCCTCCAAGGAGAGGAGGGAGGGCCTCTGAGGTGGGGGGAGGTAGGAGAGTGAAGGCACCCCTCCGGCTGTCTCTCCTTGGCCTGCCTGTGCACACCTGGGGAGCCCATCATGCAGGTGTGGGTGTGCACACACCTGAACTTCCACGAGGCCTGTGACCCATCCTCATTCCAAATGCCTCAGAGGCCAAAGGAAGCAGAAGCCAACAGTTCCCACTGAGGTCCTGGCATTCCCAGGACCTCCTTCTCCTGCAAATTCTGAAAATCAAGGATCCTGACACCCTGCCCGAGGAGGGAAAATCACTTTGGCACCTGTAGCGCCTTACAGTTGTGCAGTTCTACCATGGCCTCACCTGAGCCAGGGCACTTGGCCCCGAGGGAAGCACATGAGAAGGAGGGGTCTGTGCGAAGTGGAGGTGCCCACAGGAATGCATGGCCTCCACCAGGGAGTCATCAGTGGGCTCCAAGAGAGAAGTTTTAGGTGTACTTTTGGAGTGTGTGTGTGTGTGTGTGTGTGTGTGTGTGTGTGTGTGTGTGTGTATGCTATGTCTGGTACATCCACGCCTGTGTAAGCTACCATGCAGAGGTGCTGAAGTGGTGTGTCTCAGGGGAGTGCAGCCAGCGTGTCATACAGGGCATGGCGGGGTCAGGTGTGCAGTTTGCAAAGACTGGGTACAAATGTGTGAGGATGGTGAGCAGATGTGTTGCCTGTACACGTGAGGTTGTGCCATTGAGGCAAGACAGCCCCACTGACCAGCATGTTCTCCTGTGGGCGGAGCACCAGCTGCTTGCCCAATGAGGCTATCTCCTCCTCACACTCCTGTTTGCGGCCAGGAGCTCTGTAGTCCTGGCCAGCCCCATCTTGAGAAACAGAGAAGGGCCTGGAGACCAGGAGCCGGAAGTAGTGCGGGATTTCCGTAGTGTTAGTCAGCTTCAGGTGGTGGGTGGTCACCAGCTCGCTCAGCACCTGGGGGAAGATGGGGGGGGATGTTTGGGATGCATCTCTCCCCTCTCCACCAGCCCTTGGCTCTGGGGAAGGGCTTGGGGAGGGGGTTCAGACTGTAAGCCTGTGCCTCAGAAGGGCCCATGGGACATTTGAGGTCCAGAGAAACTGGCAGGGCCAGAGGGTGGCAGCACTCACCCCAGTGCAGGGCTGCTCGGGGATGAGATCACTGGCCTGGCACCGGAATTCCATGCCGCTGCCGTAGTCCAGCTCCATACTCAGCCTGCCCGGCAAGAGGCATAGCTGGGGCGGGCCAGGCATCTGGGGCCTCCTGGCTGCCCCCACTCTGCTTATCTGGCCCCGGGGCCAGCCCTTCCCCAGGCTCCCTGCAGGCTTCTCCCTCCCATTCCATCATTTTGCTCCCCAGTGCCCGGGGAGGTGCTGCCCCCAGGGGGTGGAGCACTCACTGTGCTGGCCTCACATAGCCATGCAGGTCCAGTCTCAGGGGTCCCACGGCAAAGTCTTGCAGGCGACACCTCCTCTCCGGAATCTCCCTTTCCACCTACCAAGCCCACGCCTGATCACTGGTGGTCCCTGGACTGTGCAGGCAGTGTACTACCCGGGAAGGGGCAGGGGCAGTGACTGTGACTCCCCTCCAGGCCAGGAAGGCTCACCTCGTTGTCCAAGCTCATGAAACCCAGGGCATAGCCAGCGTGCTCCACCTTGTGCAGGATATCGGGGCTGAGCACCGGGGGTATGAAGGAGATGTGGATGGTGCTACTGCCCCCAGCAGGGACCACCTGGCACGGACACAGCAGCCTCAGCACTGCCCTGTGCCCACTGGCCGGCCAGCCTGCCCTCCACGAGCCAGCTCCCAGCCTCCACCCGACTCACCACCTGCTTGGGGCTGACACAGTACAGGTGCTCAGAGGGCACCCCCTCGTGCGCCTGCAGGATGACTGAGATGAGCTGCTCCGCCACCCCGCTGCTGGCACTGGAGCTGTCCCCAACCTGTCGCCAAGGAGTCACTGAGGATTGCACGGGATTCAACTGGCCCACTGGCTATATCTCAGCGGCCCTGAGAGGCCAGCCTCCATCTGCCCCACCCCCCCCCCCCACTCACCAATGGGGCAGCTTCATGGCTGGATTCCGATGAATTGGAAGGGCTTGGGGACCAGAGGAAGCAGCTGTCCTCAGGGGTCTCAGGGCATACAAGCTCGTTCCCGGCTTGGTCCAGCAGTGGGAAGGGTGGTCCATAAAACACCAGCAGCTCCACTAGCCGGTCTTCCCTGTCTTCTGGAGTGTAGGTCATCCAGTCAAGGCGGATGTCTGAGCAGATGCAGGGGAGGGCGAGGAATAAGGGCAGTACAGACCATCTCCCCTGGCCTTCACCTCCCCACACCCCTCAGAGGTCCCCCGTTCTCTCATACCCAGGTTGGAGGAGGCCTCACTGCCTCTCTCATGCCACGTCCAGGCAGCTCTCCTTTTTAAAATGGTCTTTATAGGCTAACACCATCTGGCTCAATATCCAGAGGCCCTTGTGGTCACAAAGTCAGGCCTTCCAGTCCAAATACCCAAATCCAGGCTCTCCACTCTCTCCCCGCAGCTTCCTCTCCTTCCGGCCTGTTTGCTGGCAGGCCAGGTCCCACAGGTCCTGCAACCCTGCCTGCTCCCCCCGTCCCTCAGCCCTTGTCTGCTTTCACTTCCTTCGCTAGCCAGGTTGGCCTTTGGAAACCACCGTTTTAACCTGTCTTGCCAGCATCCTCATAGCTCCCCCTGCCCCTGCATCCTGCTACCTGCCTGGCAAAGCCTCACCCTGAAAGAACTGCACTGCACCATCCCTCTGGCACCACTGGAGAAAGTCCCCTAGATGAACAGACTGCAGCCTCATAAATCTGTCCCCAACCTAAACCATGTCAGCTGTCCCTGCCCTCCTCTGACACCTACCTCTTCAAACCCAGATGGTGGCCCCACCTCATCTCCCAGAAGCCCTCAAATCAAGAAGTCCCTAGGCCAGGTGTGGTAGATCCCAGCATTTTGGGATGTGGAGGAGAGAATTGCTTGAGCCCAGGGGTTCAAGACCAGCCTGAGCAACTTGGCAAGACCTCGTCTCTACAATTAAAAAAAAAAAAATTAGCTGGGCATGGTGGCACATGCCTGTGGTTCCAGCTACTTGGAAGACTGAGATGGAAGGATTGCCTGAGCCCAGGAGGTCAAGGCTGTGGTAGCCATGAGCGTGCCACTGTACTCCAGCCTGGGCAACAAAGATCAGTACAGAATGAGACCAATGCCAGACGGACTTAAAAAAAAGAAAAAAAAATCCCTCCCTGAAGTCCTGTCCCAAACCTACCCATCTGTCTGCATCCATTCCATCTTCCCTGCCCCTCCTGCTTCCATCCTGCTCTCACACCCTCCTCAGAGGCCAGCCATGGCCAGTGTCCCCACTCTCTAGTGCCACCGGATTGCATCTCTCCGAGCTCTTCCCCAGGCCCAGAACACTCTTGGCCCCCAAACACTCCCCCAGGCCACATTGGCTCACCTTCCCCCCTGGACTCAGCCTACATGCCCCTCCACAGGGAGGCATGAACCCCTCAGTACCTCCGCAGCACTCTGACCTCCCTTCAGTCATAATGCAACACATTGCAACCACACTCAGTCCGTCCTGTCCCTCAGGATGGAAGCCCCTTGGCAGAGACCCTCCTGTCCTATTCCCTCTGTATCCCCACACCTGCATGTAGTGCAGGGTACTGCTGGCTGAAGGAATGAGAAGAGGGGCCTCTGGAAGTGTCTGTCCCTATGCATAGTGATCCTGATGAGAGCAAGGCATCTGCAGCCCCATCAATGCCTCAGTGACGCAGGACACCTGGACTCCTGGATTCGGCTCATAGGCCATCAGCTTCCCCGGCCCCCGTCTCCCCTCCCAGCCTGGCTCACCACAAGGCACAGCCCATAGCAAGAGCCCCGATTAATCTTGTGAGCGTCTCACCACAGGGGCTGGAATTGTGCAGGCGAAGGACTCGGGTAACTGTGTCTCCTCCTGAGACCTGGGTGCCAAACCTGGAGGTGGGGAGGGCGGACTCAGCACAGCTACAGCCAGCACACACCTGGCCGGAGGGCTGGGGGTGGGGGCTCAGGCAGGGAGAAGGCATCAAGGGATCTGTCCTCTCCCAGAAGCACTGACCCAGGGCTGGGGGCCTTCCCCATGCTGCACCTGGTGAACTGTGCTCTGTGCTCTCACTGCCCCAGCAATCCACCCCACCCAGTCTGAGCGGGCCAAGCTGATTCCAGCTCAGTTGTGGGAAGGGCCCGGGGTCTGGGCCTGACCTCGGGCCACAAACTGCCCGCTACTTCTGCCCCCCAGAAGCCCTCAGAGATGGGCAGATGCCAGCCATGTCCCCTGAGGTCTCTTTCATCTGGCGCAGCCCTGCCCTGGAGCCTTCTTGTAGGTGGCCCTGGGACAGCTAGAGAGCAACAAGTCCCAAGGGCAGCCCAGCCTGGAGGCCAGAGAGTTTCAGGGCCATCAGGGAGTAGAGGATAAGCCAAACGCAGGGCACCTGATGACAGGCTCCTTCTGGACCTGGTCAGTGGTGTAGTAGGTGGTCCTCAGGGAGCTGATGGGGCAGCCCACCACTGCCATGTGCACCGGGATGACTGTTAGCGGCAGGTCTCCCACCTGCAAGCACACACCAGTTCTCTGTCACTCCTGTCACCGGCTGCCACCACATTCCCTCCAGGGCAGCCCTCCACTCGTCCAGCCAGCCCAGGGTTCCCACAGCTTGGACCTAGCCTCAATCTGCACAATTCGATGCCCACTCTGTTATTTAAGAACTCTTTGTATATTAACGTGATCAATCTTTTGTCATACACAATACAATTTAAAGCAAATATCTGTATAATTAACGTGCCCAATGTCCTAAATGGCTTCCCTCCCACTCCTGCCGTCTCTACTCTCCTGCCCAGCCCTGTGCCCTACACAGACCTCCCAGCCTGAGGATCTTTGGCCTCTCATGACTCCTTTGAACAAATTTCTGTATCTTTTAAATGGAAAGAACTATTATTTTTCTCTGCTAATAAAAGCTAATAAATGCTTTTTTTTTTTTTTTTAAGAGTGTTATAACCTCCTCTAATCCTACTCCTGCAGCACAATTCACTGTTACCATATTAAGGTACAACCATCTGCACTTCTTTTGTGTACAGAAAACAGATATAAATGGACTATGTAAAACAGCAGTTTTACAAATAAAAGTTTATAACACCCACGTAACAGGCTAGACAGAAGTCCCTGCAGGGCTATGGAGGAAGTAGGAGTTTATTAAGAAGACAGAAAAGTTCCCCCAGCAGGAGGGGGCCTGAAAGAGGGTAGCCCTCAAACACCTTCTAAACCTGCTAATCTGACAGCCACCAGTATTTCATGATGATTTGACCTTGCATTTCTTTAATTACCAGCAATGGAGACAGATTTCCCCATGTTTATTGGCCACCTATATTTATTTGTCTTTGAGTTGCCTATTCAAGTCCTCTGTGCACTTGGGACACTTTCTTCCCCCTTACCGTTATTTACGAACTCTCTCTATATTAATGTGATCAGCTCTTTGCCATACATAATAAAGACAATTTAAAGCAAATATCTGTTCTAATTTACAAATTTACTACACAGTTCACGAAAATCATCTACACAACAACTAAATGGTGCAGGATAATATAAGCATGTTTCACCCTCCATACTATACTAGGAGCTCCTTGCTGGCGTGTTCTATTGTCTTATTCATCCTTGTATCCTCCACACTACAGTGGGCCATGCAGAGACCCACACATGGTAGGTGCTCATTCATGCTGAATGCTAGAGCAAATAAATGAATCCCTGGGTGAATGAATGAATGCATGAATGCACAGAGGACCAGGCCAGGGCATGGCTCTGGGAGGCTGCTAATGTCCCTCCATTCCTCACTCCCTACTCCAGGTCTTGGGTCTTGGCCTGGGCAGGACACTCTGCCCTCTTCCATGTGCTCCCAGTCCTGTACCTCATGGGAAAAGGTGTGGAAGGTTCTACTGCTCATGGACCTCTCCTGCCAGAACTGCCTCAGCTTTAATCCCAGAGGTTGTATCAGATGCAAATGCCCATCCTGAGCTTGGTGGGCATTGCCTTTCAATTTGGTGAGGATTGACAGACTGGGGGCTAGGTGTTGGAGGGGAGGGAAGCTGAAGCGGGACTGGGGGGCAGTGTGGGCTCCCCGCCCACCCCCCAGCCCACTGCCCTCCTATACAACTTTACCGTGCAGATGAGGCTGTCCCAGTACTCGCCCCACATGTTGGCACAGCCTGTGATGTCGATTATCCGCTGCTGGTAGGCCCCCAGCATGCCCTGGTCAACGTGGGGAAAGAAAGCAGCTCCTTTCCCATGAGACAGCATGTTTTCCAAAAAATCTAGGGGAGAATCGGGAGTAGGGATTCAGGGCCCTGGGGTTGGGAGTGAGGTTCAAACCCTCAGATGTTAGCAGAGCACTGCCCCAGACAAAACACCCCTAAAGCCCCTCCTGGGTCAGTTATCCATGCCCTCCCACCGAAAGCCCAGCCCCTGGGGGCCCACTGCTCTGGACCATGCCTGGAGGGGACAGGCCCCAGTGGGAGCCCTCCCTCATGAGCTGTCACCCACTCCAAATCAAGTCTAGGCCCTGTGCATGAACCTGTGACCTAGCAGGGAAATGGCCTCATTTGAGAGGGGAACTGTCAGGTGGAGAGCCTTGGCCATCTGGGGAACCTCACTGAAGAAGACACTGAGGGGTTCTCTGGTCCTGGCCTCCTTTCTTGGCAGCAGCTGGCCCATATCCTCAGAAGGCCATGCCAAATCCCACTCTGGCCATGGCCTGGGCCCAGCAGACCCACCCCGAGGGCTCTTACCCAGCTGCTCTCGCCTGGCCAAGTGCTCTCGGATTCGTGCCGTCTTTAGCAGGGCAGGAGGCAAGTCGGGGCTTTACAAATGGAGACCCAGAAATAGGATCAAGGCAGCTGAGAGCCTGTCCCAAGATCCGAGTCACTTCCCATAGCAACCAGTAACCTACCAGGTACCCAGCAGAGGAAGGGGGTCCTGCCTGTTCCTCTCAGGGAGAGATGGTCAGGCTTCTTCTTCCCCTCTTTTTCTGGTCTGCATTCCCACTGCACCCCTACCACTCGAGGCATCCCAGCTACAGACCCCCCACCAGCTGCAGGGGCTGCCTCCCAAGAAACCCAGGATAGTTCTGGGTCAGGGACTCCCTGCCCCAGACCCTGCTATCCCTGGATGTAGAACCAGCCCGGGCTCCCCATCTCTAGCCCAGATTTCTGCAACGGACCTGTTTCCAGTCTTTCCTGCACCATCTGTCCAGCACCAGGTGCCACTAACTTTCCGAGTGGAAAGTTAATGGCTTAGAAACTGTTCATGGCTTCCCCACCACCCACGGCAGTGGTTTCTAAGTTAGGCTCCTCTGCTGCTTCAGGAGATTATGAGGAGAGGTGACCACCCAGACACGCCACTCCTTGAATGCTCCCTGCTCCTGAGCGCTCCTCCCACGCCTCTGCCCACACAGTTCACAGTAACTTCTCCCTCACCCACAGGCCCACCCTGCCTGCTCTATCAGAAACCCTCCACTCCAGCAGGCCAGCCTGAGTAGAAGGAGCCACAACCCCAGCCCCTCCCACAGGCCTACTCAGGGCAAATGAGCAAAAGCATTTCCTCCCTGCAGGTCCCCATGTCTGCCTGTAAAACCACAAATTCTCACCTCTCACATCGACAACCTCTGGCCACCTAAGCCGCAGAGACCCAACAGGGTACACCCCACCCAGCTACATCTGCCCTAGGAACTGCCTCAG
>CAUYQG010259934.1:0-19095 GCA_963574415.1 Tarsius wallacei | reverse complement strand
GAGAGTATGTCCATTTGGCTTCTGATTCCATGATCGAGACACTGTATGTTTCTTAATGATTCATTTAACTTCTCTCCATTAATTCAGAATGCAAGATGGGGTTTTGAAGCAATTTGAAGATGTCATTTTAACTTTTTTTTTTGTCCTTGGGATGTCCGGATCTTCTTTTCAAGGACAGATAAAAAGATCAGGTCATATTCCACATAGTACTTTGCTTCAGTTACAATATTCTGTCGATTCTGTCTCCGAAATGTTTGTCAAAAACATCTTCTCTGTTCTCCCCATGACTTCTGTCTTAATTTAGGTCTTCATGATCTCTCACTGATAGACTGAATGATTCATTTAGTGAACTAGTATAGGGGAGCAACTACTCAAAGCTGGGGCTGTCACGGGGTTCAAGGCCAGTGCCATCTCTGCCTTCATGGAACTTCTCTCTCTCTCTTGTTGCATTAGGCTCTAACTTGACTTGCAACCCTCACCTTGACCTCCTTTCGCGAGATCTTCTACATCCTCTCTACTCAATCTGTTTCTTAAAACTTTTCAGTGATTTTTATTGACTGAAAGTTAAATTCCTAATTCTTTACCATGTATAAGGCTTTCATAGCATGATTCCTCTGGCAAACTTCAGGACACTGAAATACCTACTGTTCTCAAAAAGAAGTCTTCGAGGCCACATCCTTTAAGACTCAGTTCCAAAGTTACTTTCTTTATTGCCTTCTATGTCTTCCTTTGACTAGAGTAGTTTGTCCTCTAAACACCTCCCCTAGTAACCACGGTATCATAAATGTTATTCATCCCACATTTGACCAGGAACAAATGAATGGAATCCTTAAAAATACTCACTTTGATAAATGCATATCTCCAACAATATCTAAAAGAATATCTAATTCTTTCACCACATGCTTATTAAGCTATAACCCCGGGACTCTGTGCGTCCTAGATAGCAAAAAACCAATAGATGTTCTCTGCCATTACAGCTACTATTTTGAGAATAAATTAAAATAATTAGAACTTTCTGATAGGTTATTTGGGGAATGGAATGATGCTTTAGCCATGGGTATTAAAGAAAAAATTCTTTGTTTTTAAACTAAAGAAAGCTTGTCTTCTCTGACTCTCCATTGGAAGTGTATGTCTAGTTTGTCTTCAGTGGCCTGGAGCTTCTTCAGTCAGTCCCAAGGTTGAGTCATCATGGTCTTGACAAAAGTGGCATTCACCTTGGGGTGATTTCTATGCATTCATTGAGCAGTTCATACAGTTTCTGGTGATAAGTCATAAGAAATGACCAGTGGGAAGGAAGAGTTCTTTTTTTTCTGGATTCCCTCCCTTTAACTTCTTGTTTTTCTTGAACAAATGTAAAGGTCATTAGACTTTTGTGTGTTTTATAATGAATTTTATGTTTACATTTTAAGAAAAGTATTCCTTTCCCCCCTTTTCTTCTTCTTTTTAAACAAATTACTTCTGAAAACATTTTTTTGCTCTCCATCTCATGGTGCTGAGTACCATATGTTAAGGACATAGCAGATATTACATAATAAATCAGGATGACTCTTTGCTAATCGGTTTTATTTTCATATTATGCAACTATATACACATTATGCAAATGAGAGCACAGATTAAATAAAAAAATAATTTATTTCAAAGATTATAGAAATGTCTAAGTTTGGAATTGAAAGCAAAAGGTATAGTTTTTTTTTAAACATTGGGTTTTTTAATGCATTCTTCTGAGACAAAGTAGGAAAAAATTACTTTGTGAGCTGGAATGACAATGTCTTTATTTTCAAAATTCAAAACTTGCTTTTAAGTGGTACCATGTTTCGCTTTCAAGCCACATATTAGGAGTCAAAATTCTGGCTGGGCGCGGTGGCTCCCAGCACTTTGGGAGGCTGAGGGAGAGGATTGGCTGAGCCCAGGGGTACAAGACCAGCCTGGGCAACTGGGTGAGACCTCGTCTCTACAATATATCAAAAAAATTAGCTGGGCATGGTAGCGTGCACCTGTAATTCCGGCTACTTGGAAGGCTGAGGTGGAAGACTTACCTGAGCCCAGCAGGTTGACGCTGGGGTGGCCGTGAGCGTGCCATTACACTCCATCCTGGGCGACAGAGTGAGACTCCGACTCAAAACCACAACAACAACAAACCAAAAAAGTCAAAATTCCTTGGATTTTGTAGATTGCATAGGTAGGTCATCACAATATGAACACCCAGATTGTATGAGAGTGGATCTGTAAGTTTATATTGTACATTTTCTATATTAATTAAGGGATTTTGAGAATTGATTATACTCTGCATGTAATATACCTTTAAGACCATAATCAAATATCTGTGCTTAAAGTTACATTGAGAAAAGCTATGGATTTGTGCTTTACCATTTCGTAGAGGATATACCAAATTCTTCTGTTCAGAAATGTATAGCATGACCCAGAAGTAAGTTATTCTCATTCTTTACCTTTGTGGGTTAAAAGCCGGAAAGTTTAAATACAGCCTGGAAACTATACTGCAAATATATGTAAGAAACAATGCCTAAACCTAATTGATATGCCGAGGTATATATAAAACATACAGATTGAGAAGATGAGAATTAATGCATGAACGTTTTAGCTAACACTGTGCGGTGCCCCAGAACCTGGTGTTTATTATTATGGGCCTTAGTAGGAGACAGAAGGACTATCAATCGGAAAAACATTTCTTAGTGGATTGAGAACAGTGTGGCTTTCTAGTTCCTAAGTGGGAAACTCGGTTCTTTGGTTTCTTTGTTCCTAGTCAGGCCAGTTCCAGATATTTTGGCCTAACATTTTACATACTAATGGTGTCCAGGGAAGTGTATTTGGCAGCTGTTCATGGGATAATAATGAAATACGCCATTTAGTACTGCATGCTGCTGCTGTAAAATGTGGGGGGTACTTTATAGAGATCTTGGTTAGCAGAGCTGTATCCATTTTAAGTTTAACAAGTGTGTGAACCGAAGTAGGAAGTTGTATTTTCATATGTGAATAACTAGTATTCTTTTCCTACAGGTAAAGAAAACGTGCACAGAGTCAGATGTTTCAGAACATCAGAATTCCAGGTACAGTAAAATAAAGCCCAAGACTCTACTAAGAAAAATTGTAATTTTAGAGAACTAATAAGATGTTATATATCAGAAACAACTGTGATTTGAAACACTGAGATTTTTTTAAGAACTTATCTTTATGGAAATTATATATTAAGCTGGGCAGGATACCATTAATTAATATTAATAAAAAATAATGTGGTTGAAGTAAATTTTAAAGAACAATAGTAGAAATGTCTCTAGAAATACTTGAAAAGAGACCAAAATTATCATAGTTCTTTTTCTCTCCAATGAAACATTGCTAGATTTGGGGAGTGTTATCAAATTATAAAACTCAGTGTTAACTTGGCATTCTCTTGTTGGTTATTTGGAACGTGTGTAAATGTTGAACTAAAGTGGTTGGACCACTTCATATAGGAATTTAGCACCATTGGGTTGTTAGTGGTTGGACCAGGTGCCCAACAGATTTTTTTTGGGGGGGCCTACACATTTTCATTTCAAAATCCAGCCTGCAATATTAAATGGATAAGTAAACGTATTGTAAATACCATGACAGTGATGCATGCATATACTTAATGTGATATTAATGATATGACTTAAACTATTTCATTAAGAAATTTTAATTGTGAGATGAGTTTCAGTTTGTCTTACTCTAGCTATATGATATAAGTAGCAATTTTCTTGGTACAATAAAACAATACAGATGTAGGTAAAATGTTAGGGGCCACTGCTTTCTTTTTGGTGAGCAAGTATATATTATGTACAATCCATTTACAGTTTGAGTAATTCTTCTTTTGTCTTATGCAATTGATATTCTTATAATTGGTTCATACACAAATTATATTAAAATGATTGCATTGGTCTTTCCCTTTGTTTCATTAAGAGAATACTATGACATGGGATTTTTGGCCTCTGATCTTTGTAAGTGGCTATGAAAATGGAAACAAGCAATTTTAGCTTATTGGAGCATTAGGAAATAGATGAACCATTATTTTTTTTCCTACTAAGCAGAGTAATTCTCGGATGGATGAAGAGACGGGAAGGTCAGACATCTGTTCCTTGCAGGCACTTCTTTCCTAGTTATTTGCTGACCTGTATGAGTGATCCACCTATGACTAGCTTTGTAAGAATTATATAAATAATTAGATAATTTTTTCAAGCAGCTGATCTTAAGACTTAGAGGGGAAAGCAGAAGAATGTCATTATTCATATTATCAATATTTCATATAAAAAATTTTTAGCCTTGAGACCACTCAGAAATTTTGTTCAGATAATGCAATGCTTAAGAAAATTTTAAACATCAGGAAGCAGCCAAGTTGATTCATTGCTCACAGTTGGTATCAGTCAATTAGAGAAGAAACAGAGGTCAGAGTTCAGTATATTTAGATCGTTCATTTTTTTATCTAGAAAGTCTTGGCCCATGTGGTCTTGAAAATGCAATTTTATTTTTAAGAAAAACAGTAGTTGTTTGGTAAAGACTGCTTAAAATATGTTTATAACTTAGGAATATATGTCTTCGTAAATCGAAAAGTGGCTGGAGATTCTGGAAATCAGCAGTTGATTGTCGTTCTGCTCCTTAATTTCTCAGTCTGTAATTTACATGGGTAAAATTAGGCATTTCAGTTTCTAAGAACTCTAAGACTTTGTTATATCAAAAACAAACAAAACAATGCTTTCAAATTCAAGATGAAAAGCTCTTCAAGATGACCTAGAGTCGTTTATTGATTCAGATTTGCGCAGATGTTTTGTTAGTGCTAATGTCCTCTTCTGACTTAGGGTACAACGGCCAATCTCCAAACTCTAGTCAATATCAGCAACTGAAAAATGTGACTCTTCTTGGATTCTGTACTTATTTACCGATATTAGATCTGGGAGTGACAGAACTGGTACTTAGTTCAAGCATCATGGAATACCAAGAAGAGAATAAAAATATACTAAAGAACACTCTGCACCAAATGGGTACAATCGTTTCCTAAATAGTCAACAAACCTAGGAATGCTTAAAATAATATTTACTATATGCATGTATTGAGGTTCAGTTTCTATAATCTATCAAAAATAAACAAATAAAACAAAACTCCTCTATTATAGACACTAGGCAGCAGTACTTTAGTACACGCATATATGGGTCCAGTCTTTTTCTGCCAATTAAGAACCACAAACATTTATATCCTTTCCCTCCTGTATTTTGTGTGTGTGTGTGTGTGTGTGTGTGTGTGTAAGTGTGTGTGAGAGAGAGAGAGAGAAATTCTGATTGGGATTTAAAGCTTGGAGCTAGGTAATTCTATTCTAAACAAATCTTCAGAATTGAGCTCAAAACGAAATACTGTATCATGCTGCCTCACTCGGAGCCCGAAGCTAATATCATCCATTTATTTAGCTAGCTTTATAGTATGTTGGTTTTGGATTTGAAATGATTAGAATAAATGCAGATGGAAAGTGTTTTTACAGTAAAGAAGTAATTAAATTGGGTGTGGAGACTTTGTCAGGAGAATTCTTGGAGTGACATATGTGTATCAGCAAATTCCTTGTCTTGCTTGGCCTTAATTCTTCTTTTGGAAAGAAATGCTGGGGCTGCAGATGTAACTGGTAGATTGGGAAAAAGAGAATTTACAAACCTATGCAGTAAAAGGCTCAAAACTGTCTACTTAGAAATAAAAGTTACACATATATACCAAAAGCCAGACATCAGGGACAGCATTTTCTCTGTTTCCTAAAACTATTAAACTTTATGTCATATGGAAAGGGATATAATGTACTTCATATAAAAATTGACATTCCTTAAGTGTTTTTCTTTTCTTTTTTTGCTTTCTTCTGTGTTGCTATAGCCAGAATATACTATTGTTGGCCTTTGTTCCTAAAACTGTTAGCCATGAAATGAGTACATGAGAAAACTAAAATGTATATTTTTCTCATGTTTTACTGTACCCCCAAATTAAGTGTGTTACTAAAAATAGACAAATCTTAAAGCATAAATTGGAACATTACTTGTGTTGATTTTTCTATGTTCATGGTGAATTTAAGTCATTGCTGAAAATACATGGTTCCTGTTTAATATAATAACTCCCGGACAAGTGAATTTTATAGTAGAAGTTTTCTTGAAACTCCTTTTAAAAAAACTCTTCTATTTTCAGTCCTTTTTATTTCTGATGATGAGGTGAGGAAATAATTGATCTCCTTCTTTAACTGTAGTCCTTACAAGTATTTTAGAATGCGTGTGTCAAAGTTGTTCCCCAAACATCCAAGCGATTTCTTTGGTGATCTTTTGTTTCTGTTTCTGTTCACTTTGCCTCTTTTGGGCCATGTACTAGTAGAGTATTTTTATCAAAAGGAAATCCAAAAAAGGAAATAAAGCTCAAATCAGGCAATTTTATTTTATCCTTGTTCTGTTAATTTAGGAGTGGGTGGAAATTCAAATTTGGGTGGAATTGGTCTGTGAAGTGACTTACAGGGATTTTACCAGTTCTTTTCCTGTAGTAGTTTTGTCTAATCCTGTTCACAGTTTTATGAGGAGAATTCAGTGAGGAGATCTAAGGGAGATTATTGAAATACAGTAAGTATATATAGTGTGCATGAGCAAAGATGATAGCTTTTTAACATGAAGAATTAAAAGATCTGTGGGTAATGGGGAGGATTGACTCTTTCCCATTTCATAAGTTAAATAAATTGAATTTCTTGAGAACTTAACGATGATCTGAAATTAGCAAAGATATTGACCTGTGTTTTCTTGCCCTAGTCTTCAGTAACTTTGCAGTTATTAAGAGAAAAATAGAATGACTCTCTAGTTTTTAAAGAAGTACTGGAATTAGTTTCAGTATAATATCTGATATTCAAGTGAACCTTGGGAAGTTAACCTATTCAGTGTCTGCGCAAAATCTTAAAGCATGAGATTCCCAAATCATTTTATGTAAATAGTTATATGATTTAATGATATTTTATATTTCAGGTATTAAATTATGCATATTTATTTGCTAGTAAAATAATTATTGCAGTGCTTCCAAAAGATGGAAATGTTTATCTGCGTATACTTGCCTGTGTGAAAAGTAAATGTCATGTTGTTTTCATAGCAGGGAAAGTCAAAGGTCCCTTTAAAAAAATATGCATAGTATTTAACTTTGTCAAATCAGAGGTTAATCTAGCCCAATATTCTGTTACCAAGCAGTATCAAAAATCGTTACTGCCAGGCTGCATTTTCTTATGCTTGAAAATTTAGGGATGTTGTTCCAATAATTTATGTTTCCATAGTAATACACTGTAGTTGTACAATCCATGGAATTATGTGGCCATTTTTTGGAATTGATAGCATGATTAGCATACATTATTTTTTTCACTAATGAACCTAGGACATTACTAATTATAATGCAATGTCATAATTAATTCCTCTTAGTTATTTAAAACTACTTCTTTCAAATTACAAGGTGCGCTTCCCCTGAAAATGATGAGTGATTGATAGGTAGATTTTCTAATGTCATTTAGTTAACCTGAGTCGTCGTAGCTTAATCCTTTTCTTCCCAATTTGGAAAATGTTTTGTCTTGTTTCTGACTTCATGTGGACACCTCACCAGTTTCCTCATCATTTTGACTGGCTTTCACTGGAGATTTTGTGAATCCATGTTGCCTTTTCTGGGATGTGTTGACAGATTCCTGCAGGTGTGGATGCAGGTGGGACTGTGAACGAGAGGGAATGATGTGTTCTGTTTTGCTGTTACTGTATTCATGTCTTCAATAGCTGCCCTGTCTTGACCTTTTGGTCGTGGTAGTGTCCTGTGCTGATTTCCAGAGATAATTGTCTGTGATATCCATTAAATCCCTTATTTCATTTATAATTGAAGACTTAAAGAACAGTCTCAAAATTTAGTTTCCTAAGAGTTTTATCCTATATGTGCCCCATCAGCCTTTCCGATACCCACTGGGAACTCCTGTTCATTTCTCTTTATTGGTCAGCATAGCTGAGTGTTATTTATACCTATGCTGACTTCTCTTTCTGCACTTCCCCCAAAGAGTTCATCATTTCCCAAGATTGAGTGAGCGATGAGCGTAAAATCATACATGTGAACAGCCCTTACACATTGTTGCTCAGAGAATAGTCCCTTATTATGGGTTTAAACTGAACAAGACTGATCCCTAAGCCCACTCACGGAGAAGGACAGGCTATAACCAGAGGGAAGAAGGGCTTCACTGTTCATGCTTCTTCATTCACATCGTGTTTATTTAGTCTTTGCTTCACTGTCCTCGGATTCCAAGCTTTTATTCTTGACATTTTTTGCTTCCTTTTTTTCTTCATGCTTTTCCACATATAACCTCTGTTCACAGACTGACATGGCCCGCCATGCCCAGCTCTTTCTGCCCACTTCCTCCCACCCAGTCTCTATTTTTTGACATTCAGCTACAGTTCCCAGTCTTCACAAAATCCTTCTCTTTATTATTATTATTATTTTATTATAAAGATGTGGGGTACAATTCAGGGTTAGGTATACAAACGTTGATTATGCAGGTACCCTTGTTGATGTGGTGTGCCCCTCCAAAATCCTTCTTAATCACGCCAGCCTAGAGTGCTCAGTTGTGGAAACTGAACTCTGGTGCTGTTATTCTTCTCTATCCCTCTAGTGAAACGAGCTCATCCGTAGAACTACCAGATAAGTACTGCCCTAAAATAGATGCTGTTTGTTAGGAGGTTTGCATTCACAAGTGCCACTCTCCTCCCTCCATAGAGGCTGGGACTCTCCCTTCTACCTCTCCCTTCCCCTCCTGTCTTTGCTTGCTTGCTTATCCTCCATATCTCTGCTCACCTCAAGGAAGCCTTCCCAGATTAGCAGACTGGTCCAGCCCCATGTCATATGGCCACAGGGCACCATGTCCTTCGTCAGAGAGATTTGATGAATTCCCCCTCCAGTCACAAGACTATAAGCTCCTCAAGGTTAGGGATCATATCTACTTTTCTTCACCATTGCATCATTGCTCTACAGCACAAGGCCTAGCAGGTTCCCAACACATGTCTGTTGCATGAATGACTTTCAGATACACAAGTCTGGTTTGCAATTGCTCCTTGAATATCTCTTGTAACCCCAAATCCCTGATGTAATTTTACGAAGGATTTCTCTCTGCTCCACTTGTAAAAATATTATTACAGCCCCTTCCCCAGGCTCCTTCCTTTCCAGTGGTAATTCTCTTAGTTGTCCTATTTCAGAACTTTTGAGGGATCTTTGACTTCTTCCTCTCTTTCTTTTACCACATCCTGGTGGTCATCAAGTTGTATTTAATTTTCATTTGCCATGGTATCTAAATCTCTTTATACTGCCTTTCCCCACGGGCACCATGAGAGTTTACTCTCTTGTCACCTCCTCTCTGAATTCGTACATCAGGTCCCCAGGTGACTTCTAGACGCTGCATTTCTGTTCTGCGGAGTTTGTCAGAAAGCCTTTCTTAGTGACACCTTCTCTGTGGAAATGCCTTGTTTGTTCATTGATCAGACAGTACTCAGTAGACAGAGTGTATGCAGAAGCATGAACAAATTAATCTTAAAAATTAATTTGTTTGCAAGAAATAAAAATGAGAATATATACTACTTGTGCCTAATTGCTGTCCACAAAAGGCCAAGGATTATCTGGGTTACCTGTTGTCCACTCTCCTGCTGCCTTTATTCTGGTCTGTTAGATGTTGATTGGATTTCGTTTCATATTCTTTTGTTTGTTTGTTTCCCAACTGACATAACAGTACATGCCTCTAACATGGGTCCAAGAACATTCCATAAAAAAATACATATATACCAGCTACCTAGGTATATTTTTTTATCTCCCTTTCCTCTCCCCATTTCCTATATAGGTTTTAGAGTAGAATCGTATATTTATGAACTATGTGTTCATCTGACAGCATCTATTTTAGAGCAGTACAGATTAGCTCATTTCACTAGAGGGATAGAGAAGAATAAAAACACCAGAGTTTAGTTTCTACAGTTGAGCACTGTGGGCTGGAGTGATTAAGAACGATTTTGTGAAGACTGAGGACTGTAGCTGAATATCAAAGAATAGATACATTTTGAAGACATAGGAGGAAGAGAACCTATAGTGAGGTTTTTAAAAAACAAAACAAAACAACCAGAAAAATAAATGGAAAGTTGGAAAGGTATGTTTTGTGGTTGTGGACTAGTCCCACTCTAATGATGTGAAGAATTAGTGGGTAAGATTGGAAAACAGCTAGGTTAGCACAGATTGTGGCTGACTTGGAGTCTTAGTTGTTTTAGTTAGTACTCATATTGGCTGCAGCTACCGATGTGAGCCAGTTGAAGCAGAAAAGCAGAGTTTTGGTTTTTACTTGTTATTTTGTTGTCTTGCTTTTAAACAAAGAAATAATTTCTTAACGAACTCGAGAAGAGAGAGCTTGCTGAGTCTCGGAAAATAAGGGATCCAGACACTGCCTCTGATCATGTCAGTGTCTCTATCTCTTGATGCAGATTGGTTCATTAGCCTTATTTTTTCCCTACCTTTGCAACAGGAGGAAAATGCCCACGTGGCACTGTCCCTGATTTTATACATTTTGTCTCTTTAGCCACCTAGAGAATAGATTTGCTCTCTTTTTCTTTATCTTAGATTTCTAGGGAAGGGAATGTTATCAAAGAGGCAGGGTCACAAAACAGAAAATGTGACTTTCAGGAGTCACCTCTGCAAAAGTATCAACTGAGAGTGGGAGGAGCTTCAGCCAAAACTCGGCCCTTCCTCATCCTGCACTTTATAACCAACATATATAAACCAGCATATATCAATCAAATTAAAAGTGTACGTTCCCCTTTCCTAATTGGATATAATTAGATGGTTATTCATTTCATTTCACTTGTATGGAGACTTAGAGGTTGATTTCATAGTCAGGCATCTACAAACTATGATCTGAAAGTAGAAATTGCTGGAGACAGACCTGTAAGAGGAGGGGCAGCCAAGTTACAAGGTAAGAAGAGCTCAGTTCACCTCTTTTTGTAAACTCTTCTACCAATTTTTGGCTTCCCTATACCCAACCCCTAGCTGACCAGTTACCATTCAATGGGTCCAGTCTTCTCTTCTGCTCTCAAATACCAATTTAAATGCAAATTGCTTTCTCCGTTTCCTGTGATTAATCTAGTTGTTAGATAATTGTCTGACTAATGTGTCTCAATTTTGCCAAAATTAGTGGCCAGGTTTGGACTTTTTTTTTTTTAAACCAACATTCAGACATGCCTACAGTAATACAGTCAACAATCAATAACCTAGAGCCCAAATTTCAAAGTTTGGCAAGTTCTCTTACAGGCATTGAGAGGTCACCAATGGATTTCTGATCAGGTAATAACATGATTAAAATTGTGCTGGTGATGACAGATCAACTGTGGCACAGGTGCTGGGAGACCGGGAAACCAGCTATGAGACTAACTGAAAAAGCCTGAGAGACATTTAGCAAATTGTGGTTATTTGGGGGAGGCATTATACACTATTTTTCTTCATAGTTTAAACATATTTTCCAAATTTTCTACAGTGGATACTTATTTCTTTTGATTTAAGAACAAACACTTATATGTAAAGCATGAAATAATAGATTTGGCCTGCAGTAGGCATGGTTGAAATGGGAGGGCTCTGGCCTCTTCTTTCTGACAGCTTGCATTATTCTCTAGAGATGAGAAAATGCCTGACTTCCCCACATGTATTAGTGATTAATTCCAGAAAATGGCTGTGTTCCTGGTCAGCTTCTCCTACAGTAAACTCAGCTCTGAAATCTTTGTGGTTAGCAGTATAAAACAGTCTTTCTGGAGTCTGTTAGCTGTTTTGAATTCATTTGGTCAGTGTAATGTCACATAAAGTAGCATTAGTGACTTCTATCCAGAGGCCCTAAGAAGCTAAGACAAGATCGTATTTTTGCATCACAGGGATAATTAGAATTGTTATGGGTGGGAGCAGCAACCTTCTCTGAGTATACACTAAGCTGGCTTAGGAGTCACTGAGCTTCATAAATCCTTGTGGTTATTTTGGACTTGGGCATCTCTAATGTACAAGTTCTAGAAGCAGGGAGACTTTTTTTGTTTGTTTGAGTCAGAGTCTTACTCTGTCTCCCAGGCTGGAGTGCAGTGGCATGATCACAGCTTAGTATAGCCTCAACCTCCCGAACTCAGGCAATCCATCTGCCTCAACCTCCCAAGTAGCTGGGACTACAGGTGCGTTCCACCACACTCGGCTACTTTTTAAATTTTTTTTTTCTTTTTTTTGTAGAGCTGAAATCTTTCTATGTTGCCTAGGCTGGTCTCTAAATCCTCAAGCACTTCTCCTGCCTCAGCCTCCCAAAGTCCTGGAATTACAGGCATGAGCCACCATACCCTGCCAAAACGTGGGAGCTTTTGTGGTCCCTTTTGTGTTGGGCTAACTTAAGTTAGGAAGAAAAAAGGGAATCCAGTGGTTTTCCTTTCAGCAGTTTGATTTTAGGAACACTTATTTTTGCCATTTATGGTATTATTTATTAGAAATCTACTGTGTATCAGGCACTGGATGCTTGGGACACTTCAGTGTGCAAAATAACCATTTACATGACAAAGGAGTGTGTTAGAAAGCAATAAATGCCTTCTAATTGAATGCAAAGTAAGGAGCAGGAATATTGTAGGGAATAGGTTGCGATTTTAAACTGGATGATACTTTAGCAGAAAATGAGCTAGTGAGCCAAGCATGGGGCTGAAGGAAGGGCATTCCCTTGGGGATGAGCCAACGGACAAACCCTTCAGCAGAAGCTCTCCTGGCGTGTCCAAGCAACAGATGGTGTGGCTAGAATGGAGTGAGCTTAGAGTTTCAAATTTGAAAGAACTGTATTCTAGAAAAAAAGCTACTATTTCAAGCCTTTCCTATATTTTGAAAATATTTACTTGAAATTTTAATAATTCAGTTGCAATTTTTTTTTTTACTGATTGGTTATTAATAATCTCTGGTAGGTACTTTATCTGTCACTGCTACAAGATGAGTTGACCCTAGCCAGAAACACTTCGGCCACACAACATACGTCTTCTAAGACCAAAGTTTTCTCCTGATTGAGAGGCTTTACACTCCTCTACCAGCAGAGCTCAGAACCTTAAATCTTTTTCTGAAATCACACTCTTGAAATTTCAGCCATAAATACAGATGTGGGTTTCATAAATGATTCCAAAAATTTGATTTCTAAATGTACAGAGATTTTGCTCATTATCTTACATTTAATCATCACATTTCAGTTGTCTTAGCAACTTACACAGCATTCTCATTTGCTTTTCAATAAGCCAATGGATGAATGGATTCTTTGTTTGTGTGTTTATGAATTTCTATCACCTGATACTTGATGTCTTTTAGGCATGCTTGCTGTGCCAAATAACTGTCTTTATATTCTTAAAAGTCATGTAACTAAAATTAAACTGTACTCTTTCTAAAAATCTAAATTTCCAATGAGAGAATGTCCTACTTAAGAATAGCTGGAAGAATGTATATGAACTTGTATTTTTAAAATGCTTCCATTTTAATTACAATTTATTCTCTAGGCTCCTCAAGCTTGGCAATTTCGGTTATCTAACAAGCCTCACCCATATGGGCATATTTGAGAATGACAGAAAAAGAAAAAGCCTGATGAAAAATCTTGGTGTCATAGAGTTTTCTCTGAGATGCTGTCTCAGAGCATGTTTTCTCTTTCTGAACACGTGAATCTAAATTCTAAATGGAGGACTATATAGAAAGCATTTAGAGAAGTACCTGCCACATATTACATGAATTTAAATGACTTCTCTTCTTACAAACAGGCATAGTGATAGTACTGACCAGTGACAGTCTAACAACAAAAAAGAGACAGAAAAACAAGGAAACATAAGTGTAAGAATGCAAAATGCTTAGCACATGAGATATTTTGTCATTAACACTGGAAGCCCAGTATGCTTTAGTAATCCCTGAGGAAATTGACATGCCTTAGTACCATGTAATGATTCTTATTAGTGTTGATCACTTTGATTCTCTAAGCAAAGGTTAAATTATGTTTAGTGTAGCATTTTAGAATTTTTTTCTAAATAAAAAGTTCCTATTTTAAACATGCTGTCACTTGAAATGACACACAGCTCAGCAACACACCAAATTTGACTAAACTCCAGTGACCATTCCTGGAATGTTCTGGACAGCTAAGGTTTTCTATAATTATTTGTCTTTTTCCCACTACCAGGGGTAACTCAAGTGTCTGAGTCACATAGGGACTTTTTTCAATCCAGTTCAGGTACCTGGCATGGTATTTGGCACATAGTAAGAGTGCAATAGATATTTATTAAATGAATGAATGAATAAACAGCTAGTTTTTATATTTTTTTGTGAGAGAAGTGGAGAATTCTTCATGTCTTTACATACTACACTATTCTTGCTACAATATGCCATATAATAACTAATAAGGCTTAAATGTCATTTGTAAACAAGATCAAATATAAGCAAGACCTCTGCATTTGCTATAGAAAGTAGGGTTACTCTATATCCCAACTTGCCCCAAGTGGAGTCCCAGTATGTACTTGCTATTCCAGTGTTCCTTTTGGTTAGAGACACTTTGCTTTCAAGAAAATCTGACAAGTGTGATAAATAGTTATCCTAATTAACATCATCATGTCCTTACCAAACTTTTTGAAATAAACATGCAACAATCAATGAATTTCTCTTTTTCCATCCCTCCTTCATTCTCTCTTTTCCTTTCCTCGTTCCTATCTTAGGATGTCTTTTATAATGAGGCGATGCACTTTTATCTTTAAAGCAACACAATCTTTAAAAGTGCTCCTTCAAACAAAAGATCACTTAGGAAACAATTCTTCTGTTTTTGTAGGCTTGGATGAGATGGAAAGCTCCGCTACTGCATTCTGTCATGTGATTAATTTGTAGAAAGTCCCTGCCTCTCAGAAATAATTCCGTCTTTTAGGAAACACACAGTCTTATACGTGAAGTGATTCCATCCCGTCCCATTTACCGCCCCTGTATTACTCATTCTTTTATTTTCCATTATTCTTCCAGTAGAAGAGGCAAAGTCCCAGCTAATGGGGATGTTAGATATCATGCTGGTGCCTGGGAAAAAATGATTAATGTGGTTTGGCAGAATGCCACAACAGATGCGCCACACCCTCAGTGCAGCAGCTGTTGTGGTGAAGATCGCTGGCTTTAGACGGGACCATCGTGTCTGACATTGAATGGGAGACAAAACAGGCTGCTGAAACTTAGACACTGACTTTCACATATGCTTAACCATTATGTTACATATGTGTTCTCGGGATAGTTATTATCCTAGGTTTTCTCATTATTTATTAGTGTTTACTTTAAAGAGAAGCAATGCTGAAACCAAAGGTTCAAATAAAAGATGAGGAGCGTGTGTGTGTGTGTGTGTGTGTGTGTGTGTGTGTGTGTGTCTACAACATGATTAGAAGTATGAATCGCCTGCCAGTGTTTCTCCAAAGGGCATTTGGAAGGGTTTATTCTTTGTTATGCAAGACTGTTCTTCATACTGCCTTACTGACCAATGCATTACACAGCTGTCCAACCTTGTCCTCCTCTGGACTCAGTAGCAGTGTCCATCGCTGTGAGAACCTCAAACTCCCTGACATGTTTCCATACACTCCCCAGCTATCCAATAGATGCTTGATTTTGGTCAGAAGACACTGCTGTGTTATTCACAAAATTTTCATGTGTCTCGTGGATTTAAAAAGATCTGGGGAATAGAAGGCTTAGAAAATGATGCCAGTGAAGCCAACCTTTTGAGAGCCCAGAATGAATGACTCAACTTTGCTGGAAAAGGCATTCTCTTCTATAACCTCTGACAGTGAACCCCAGTCATGTCTCTCCAGACGTCTGACATTGCAGTAAGGGAATCCATATGATAGTATAGGCAGCAGAGCACAGCCCATCAACTCGAGGTCAGTGTTCTGATAACATCATTTGACTGTGGGCGATGCTTAGACAGAATCAATAAGCCTCACAGCCCCAATTCAGTGCCTTTTTCTGACATTGGAAGGAGAGCAGTATGAGGTTTCAGAATTAATCCCCAAATTCCATATTTCCAGCATCTTTTTACTCTTTCTATTCCATTCCCAATCTGTCAACTCCACTCCATCGAACAAATTTTTGATATTTGGGCATATGGATAGTTACAAAATTGAATTTTGTTTCATGGAAAGATTTTTGTTTCTTTGTGCAATGGGCATTAGTGATCTTTGGAGAATATTGTAAGTAGTTGGCCTTCCACATGTTGATCACTTCGTGAGTTATCATTTATCAGGACTCTCAATGAGCTGGAAAATCTTTAAAAATGATTTCTTTTACTTACATATATGGCACGCCTCCACATTTCTCAAATTGCAGTTTTGTGTGTCTTCTCCCCTGTGCTTATTCATTGAAGGCTCGTTTAGTTAAAGCAACTGAGTGGCCACTAAATGCTTTGTGCTAAATGTAGGAGATAAAATAGGAAAATGAGAGGATAGTGCAAGATACAGGCCTTGTTTTCAGATCAAGAATCAGATGAATAGCAAAAAAGGGTGCTTGTTTTCTCTTTGTGCAATTCTTGGGAGTGACCAAACTGGTTTTACAAACCATGTAAATTGATTCTGTGTGTTTGGTAGGGATGAGGGAGATATTGAGAGTAGTTTACTTGAGGTATTTTGAGTGTTTTTTGCTTTCTAAATAATTTTACCCTTTTTCTCTTGGAAAAGGGAATTTTATGAAAGAGACTATCACTAAATTGAATTTTCACAACCAAATTGAAGCTGTTATCAGTTGGTTGAACTCTTGCTAACTGAATGACTATCAGGACAGGTTTTAATTTCTTCTTATTTAAGGAGTCTGATTTTTTTCAGCTGCTACTTTTTTCGTCATATTTTCATGTTGCCTTTGCCCAGATGGTTGTTTATATTGTCAGTAATAAGAGTTAGAACTTCTAAGTCTGACATGTGTTTTTTATTTCAAGGCGCTCTTCTAAAATTGCTCCTTTTGCATGCATACTATGGAAGGTTGTTTGAAAATGTTGAGAAGACTCTAAATTAGTAAAGTCCAGAATTTCACTAAAAATGTAGACTTTTTTTTTTTTTGGTAAAATGAGCCATTCCATAGAACAGGAAAGGCCCATTTCCTAAAAAGAGGCCTAATATGACTTCTATGAAAAAAGTAAACTTGCAGGTTGAAATTATGTCTAGTAGCGCCTTGCCTGCAAACGAAACGGTAAAATATACAGAAAGGAGAGAAACCAGATGCACTGGTATATCCATGCTGCAGGAGGGTTGGGTTTGTTGAAAGGCTAATCACGAAGCCTGTGGACAAAAGGGAGTTAATAAGTATAAGGTATGACATCACTACCTGGTTATTTATCTTTTGACTAAATGTGTGCCTTCCCATGTCTGCAGTCTTCCCATCTCCGGTTTCAACCAGTGCCAGCTCAGCTCTGCTGGTGCCCACGCCAGGTCATGCTAAATTCAGGTCAGCGTCCTTCCAAGGAGGATCAGCTGGTTTCGCTAGTGGATTTTCAGGGCATCACTTATACATACATAATTTTCAGTGTCAGGCCAAGCATTTTTATATCATCATTTCTTCTTTCTGATTGTAAGCCATTTAATTTGGAGGCAATATAAGTTATTCCTTAACAATGCACTAGTGCACAGAAGGGACTTACTTTTGTTAAACAAGTATTTCAATGTATTTTCTCCCCCCTTTTAAGTAGAAGATTGCACTGAGAAACTGATACTCCATATTATTCATTATCTGGTAAGTTCACTAGATCAAGATGTTGGTGTGTGGTGTAGAAAGGTGGGAAAAGTTAGGGAGTTCAAAACAGGTTGATACAAGCTGCTGAGGAGAAAAAAATCCAGTGAGGTCACTTATGTTTTAAATCAAGAATATGTTTTCAGTGAAAATACTTTCTAATGATTCACAGAAGAATGTTGTCAACTTTGCCTACATCTGCTGAAAATCAAAGTGTAAGTAGTTTATATGGCATTGGATTCTGGCAGGAGTCTATGCTGTGATAGGAAACAAAGTTCCCACCAAAGGACAATACTTTCATATTTTTGTGGCTTTAAAAGCAGTTTTCTGACTTTAAAAAATGTTAACAGCATTTTGTTCTCCTTCACATTACAAGAATAAATTGGCAACATGCCTGTGTGATTTCCAGAATAGGTTTCTTAAAATAATTTTGATGGGAAGATAATTGTTTAATGTCAGTATATAAAGCTCTACCATAGTTTAAACAAAATTAAATAAGAGAAAATACAAAGGAGGTTTGTTTAATGACTGGGAAAACATAGATAAAAGGAACAACTAGGCAGTTAGATCTGAAAAAGTGGAAACTAGGGTTTTCAAATGTCATAATATTCATAAAGGGCTTCTTGCCTCATTCTCTGATATCGATTGATTTCTATGTTTCTGAATTTGCACACCAGAATAGCAGTGTATTTGTCTACTAATTTATAGCTTTTTTGTGATTATATTTTCTCTATTTTTAAAAATTTCATAACAAAATGAAACACACCTAATATATATCATGTGTAAAACAACACCACTACTAAAGTATAAACTGATGCCGATGCAAGTTAGAAAATTACATGCAAACCCCTTGCATAAAAAGTCTGTGCTGATATAGGACTTTATTTAGCAAAATTCTTGAAAACAGACATAATATTTGTGCCCTGGACATCATGTCAAAGGATATAACGTTCAAGTCAAGGAAAGTAATATCGTTTTATTGGTTATATTCTCTTCATCAGTGTTATTTTAAAAAACACTTTGGAGACATTCTAAATTGTGATTTAAATGAAAACCAACTTCAGTTTAACACCTTCTCTTTTTATGTTAAATTGTAGGCTTTTTTTTACTCAAGTGCCATAAATTCTAACTTCTTTGTGTAAAAATGGAGAGAAAGGGTATGAAATAGTTTATAAGGGCAGTTTTGGTTGTATAATTAGACTGGGGAGACTTAGCACGAGTTTTCCTTTTTGTTGTCTCAATCCTTTCTGGATCAACCTAAGTACCCCATCAATGGATAAAGAAAATGTGGTATATATAAATAATGGAATAGGCCGGGCTCGG
>CAUYQG010259929.1:0-24717 GCA_963574415.1 Tarsius wallacei | reverse complement strand
GCTACCACGCCCGGCTAATTTTTTTGATTTATTGTAGAGATGAGGTTTCGCCTGCCCAGGCGGGTCTCGAACCCATGGGCTCAGGCAATCCACTCACCTCAGCCTCCCAAGGCGCGGGATTACAGGCTGAGCCACCGAGCCCGGCTTCCCCTACCCTTTCTAACCTCTGGTAACCAGCAATCTATTCTCTATTTTTATGAGATTCACTTTTTTTTAGCTCCCTCATATGAATGAGAACATGTAAAATATGTTTTTCCATGTCTGGCTTATTTCGCTTAACATAATGACCGCCAGTTTTCTTATGCTATTGCAAATGACAGTGCTTCATTATTTTTAACAGCTGAATTGTGTTCTAGTGTGTGTATACATAACATTTTCTATATCCATTTGACTGTTGATGACCACTTAGGTTGAGCCCATACCTTGGCTATTGTGAGTAGTGCTGCAATAAACATGGGGGTATGGATTATATAATCATTTTCATAAAGAAGGAATATACTTGACTCATTATTCCTTCATTTGTAACATGCCTGTTATTTCCATGTGAAAGGAACAGGATTTACCAGAAAAGTGTGTGATCCTCTTATTTATAAGTTAGTGACAGTTTGGCAAATAATAATCTCTTCTGGAGACTTATATAAGACTTACTTATAGCCCTTGGATTTGAAAGATGATCCAAATGGTAAGTAGCTTTATTGGTTAATTGTTTTACCATTTTTTCTACATTTGTCCCCTTCTCTACTCCTTCTCTGACTATTAAACTGAAATAAATGTATATTTATTGAACACTCATCACAGTTCAGACAGGGCATGCGTATCAAATATTTTATAAGATATAGTCCCTGCCCTCAAGTAATTTACTATCTAGCAATGATTACTGTTTTTGCTATTTTACCAGTTTCCAGCTCAAAATCTGTTACTATTATTACTCATTATTATCATCTCATGAATATCCAATTTCCCTTCAGTACCATATTATAAATCTATCTGAACAATTTATCTCAACTCTTTTAAAACTCTTTAACTTCTTAGTCTCCAAAAAATTTCAAGAGTTTTAAAGAATGAAAATTGATATCTTTAAATTTGTAATTTATCTTGTTAACTAAAAAAGCACGAAGTCAGACATGATTTAAATATTGTATCATAAGCCTCCATTGTGGTGACTGCATGGATGTCTTTATGGTAACTGAAATACTTGACAATAAAAGAAATAAACAAGCAGAAAATGTGATTGAAAGTTGGTTTATGAGGGTAATAAACTCAATAGGACTTTTAAATAAGTTTACCTAAGACTTTGTGGAATAGGGTGACCACTTCCTCTCGGTGTCAGGAGGTACTCTGTGCTGTCAGTGTGCTTCACTGCAGGCTAGATTAAATAGACTCCAGGATTTTTTGAATTAGGCAGGAGAATTTAGCACTAATAAAGACTAAGATGATTGTATATAATGGGATTTTAGGATTTTAGCAACCCTAGTTTAGATGACAAATGGCACCTTATAAAGTATTTTATGACAACATATAATATAAGAGATTATACTTATTCCCTGTGGAGCTTTTTCACCTCCATTTTACCTACTCTTAGGATCTGTACTGAGTAAGTGAAATAGTTGAGGCTGTGAAATTTGATTCCTTTCAAGCATTAAGGGGAAATTGTTGAATAAATCTGCGTAAAAGAAATCCACAACACAAAGTTGAGGAGCTTAGCCTACATGTTAATCATTGCTTTGTGCTGTTTGCAAAACAACCACCAAATTTGGCCCAAGACAAAATAAAGAATGTTGCCTCATTAACAAATTTGGCAGTGCTCTAGTGACAGTAATCACATTTTTATTCTATTTTCATATTCAAGACTTCAAAGCAGCTTAAAAAATATTCATTAACAAAGCAGGTTGCAGCATGCCAACCAGTAGCTGCATCAGCACAGTCGTATATAATTTTGTGAGCATTATCTAGGAGGGCAGAGTTTAGCTTTAACTGCAGGAAATATATATACACAAAGAAACATGCCGGATAAGATTAATGAAAATGCTCTCTTAAACATAAATTTGTTTCTCAATGGAAGGGGAAAGAAATCCTACAGCATAATTTGTTGTTTGGATTTTAAGTGCTGTGGTCAATCGTTAACGAGCAACATTATTGAAGGAAATTTACAAAGACTGAATTTTTGCAAAATACAATTATATAAGATGGTGAGAATGGATATAAAATGTGCCAATTTTTTCAAACTTATTTTAAAAAATGAGTCAAGTATATTAAAGCATTTACTTGTAAAAGTAAAAAAGAATGTAGCAACATAAATGTAATAACAAGAGAAATCAATTTCAAAACCAAGTGTGATACAGATGTTGTGAGATTGTATGCATTCATATTGAAAAGGTATAAAAGTAAGGAAATAAAAAAATCAAGTGTCTCAAAGATTTAAGCAAAAGGCCAGACTGGAACATGATCATGGGCAGTCCTTGCTTATTTCTCTGAGGCTGGTATGACTGCAAATCTGACTCAGGTTTTAGTTAGGTTTGCATATTCAATCACCTGCACTGGAAATGTATCTAATCTTACCTGTACATTTTCTGGATGATACATCTATATGTACAGACACGAAGATCCTAGAAAATCCTTTATTTTGACATCCAAATTAAATTAGAAATGTCAACATGGAAGAGGAGTGGTGGCCCACTGTACTTTGGATGATAGTTGACATGCCTCACACAGATCTGACCTTTGGCCAGGGCAACGGGAACCATTGGGGCTCCATGTGCCCAGCATCTAGCAGGTATCATAGGCTTCTTCATGTGACATTAAGATTACAAAAAAGCATGATCCTTTTGCACATTTGCTGTGACTAATTGTATTGGATCTATTTAAAGCTTTGAACACATTATCTATCTGTAAATTAATAGATTCAATTAATGAGGCAAATTAACAAGAGATGAGGAGTAATTAAGTGACCTAGAGTAAGGTCCAATTAAATTATAGAGATCATGAAACAAGTTCTTTGAATCATTGGATATGATTGCTTCTTATTTTTCTCCTAATATCATAGTTGGTGCTAAAGTCATTCTCTCTTTGGGTAAATTCAGAGAGGCACCAGGGATCTTAACAGTCCATGGCATATATGCAAAGAATGGATGAAGTGGTATATACATATACCAACTCATATATATATATATGTTGCCAACACCCCAAAACTGACCAGATAGTTCATAAAGCTCTAAAGCTGTATCAGGCATGCTGTACATTCTCTATTCTGCAGCAAGTATGTAGGTATGTGTGTTTAAAGGCATGTTTGTTTAAAAAAAATATTTAACATTTTTCATAAACGACATGGAGTCATTTATAAGTAATATATATAATGCAACATAAATAATAAAATAAGTTCCTAAGACAAAATGAAAAAAAAAATAGCATATCTTAAAGCCAAGACTAAGGAAAATATGGATGAAAATAAAATATCAGGTAAAAGAAAAGAAAAAACAAAAACGTATTCAGGAATACCCAAATGCTCACAGTTGCTATAGTTCACTTTCCTGATGTGTAAAGCTAAAAGAGAAAAGCCAGTTTTATTGGTACTATTCAGTTCTAAAATGTCAAATTTCATTCTCACATCCACTCTGAGAAAGAGAAGCAAGTTCTTACCTCACAAAATGTAAGTGAAGCCAGGCTCGGTGGCTCCGCCTGTAATCCAGCACCTTGGGAGGCTGAGGTGAGTGGATTGCCTGAGCCCGCGGGTTCGAGACCCGCCTGGGCAAGTTGGCGAGACCTCATCTCTTACAATAAATCAAAATGTAAGTGAAAGAAATATAAGCATAGAAAAATTAGACGCCAAGTACAGAATCACACAATTGCTTACTGAAAGATCTGAGATTAAGACTAAGCGTACTGGCTCTTGGCCAAATGTACTTTTCCTAACGTCCAGGTTTGCCCCTTGGCTTGAAGACTAGGACAGGAACTACACATTGTCTGGGGTTGGAGGAGACTGGTTTGGCTCCTAAAAGGTAAGTGATATGGAGATAGACAAGGACACAGAGCTCTGTGCTTTTGTTTCTCATGGGCTATGTTCACAGGATCACACATGGTGCACGGAGTCTGCTGATTGACTAAATACAGTTTGCCTCTTACAGCACTCATGATTTTCAATACAAATTAGTAGTGTGGAATGCAATAAAAGGATATCATCTTTCCAATGAGCAGGTAGACTTTCATTCTCTGTGAGCTAGGAGTATGTATGAATAAACATATTGTTAATCATTGAGACTTGCTCATTTAGTTCATTTGGCCATGACCCTGGCTTATTTTTCCCGGCCTCTTTCAATGCATTAGTAAAATCCTCTTTATTCATTTGATTGATAATAGGATGTTTCTGGGAGTTGTATTTTGGTGGAAAATAAGAAATAGATTTATATCTACATTGCTGATTGGTTATTAAAAAGCAATTTAATATCGAATGGTAATTTAAGATGGCCAAAATTCATCTTGCTCTCACCCAGGCTCAGGCTGGGGTCTCAGATGGCCTCATTCACAGGTCTGGCATTTAGGTGGGGTAATGGGAACAATCTGGACCCCATGTTGCCAATATCTAGCAGGTAGTTCAGGGTTTCTCATGTGGCATTTGCATTAAAAAAAAAAATCAACCAAATACAACAAAACAAAGTATGTTCAAGCCTCGGTCTGCATAATGGTTACTAATGGGAGAAATTAGAATTACTGGAGCCATGATTTTTGCAGCCTTCTACAATGCTAACTTAATTTCAGATTTTTCCTAATTGCCTTGTAAAATATGAATGTTTTATTAAATTTACATGGCTCTTTTCCCTGTCGTTATTATAAAGATCTTATAAATCAAATGAATAAGAATGCAGTGAGGAGCCATTGTATCTAGCAGACTGCACTCAGTGTTGGAATGAGGGAAAGATTCTCTACTGCTTTCATTAGTTTATCATGTATGATAATCTCCTTTTCTAGTCCATGAGATGGCTGTCAATGTTTTAAAATTTCTTTACAAATTGGACACATTTTATAAACGAGAGACTGCTGCTGCAAGCCATTCTCGTTAGGGCTGTGTGATCATTGTTCCTAAAAGGGGAAGAGCAACACTGTTGAAAAATCTCTGTCAACCCAGAGCTACTGCTGGAGTAGGGTGAAAGCCAGAATCAACAAAATAAATATTCCTCACAGGTGGCTGGCCCTTCAGTCTTGTATTTTCCAACTGTTTGTTTAACATTTAGTGGGCATGGGAAGAATCTCTCTATTAGAAACACTTTATCTTTATTAAAATACAGGAATCTCTTATACACACTCAGTGTAACATGACCTTTAAACTTGTTTGCTATCATTGCATTTTTCCGTTGCTCATGAATTGTTTGTTGATCACTGATATTCTAGATGATTCTAGACACCTACATCTTTTTTTTTAATGGAGGAGGTATAAAAATATGTTCAGAAAATACTTTCATGTAACTTGATGAAGACTGTAGAATGTTGTGATCTAACACATGGAATATAGAATTGACTCCCTAGCTGCAATCCAAGTTCTTCCATTTTTTATTTGTGTCACCACAAGCAAATTATTTAACATTCTTAAGCATCACATTTGTGCTCTGAAAAATGAGGATGATCATTTCAATCTCTAAACATTGATGTAAGAATTAAAGAAAATGATATGCAAAGAGCATGTAACATAAACACAGCATTCAATAAATCGGAGCTATCATCACTAATATTGTTTACAACAACGGTCTTTCCATTATAAACTTGTATGTCTTTAAGTCTGTGAATTTAATCAAATGATCTTGCTTTTGGACAAACTTAAAATGACACTGAGAAGAGATAAAATTATATTTCTGAAAGAATGTACACTTTTATTTTCAAAACTATATTTTATATTTTAAAAAACAACTTTCAGGAAACATTATTCTCAATAACTGGATAAAAACATTTCTGAGCTTATCTCAAAGTTTGGACTCCTCTTCAGTTTCAACTCTCACATCATAAGTGAAAAAGCAAATCATCCGAGGCTTTCTTTTTCTCAAACACAGCATTGGCAGCAGTATCACCCTTTACTAAGCTCTATTCGATTCTTGATCACATAAAAATTTGAATCTCAGAATGCTACTGAACATCACTTATTTTATTAAGATGATGATATTTTAAAAACCCATACTAGTGCCTGAAAGATAGATTAACTTTCTCATAGACTCTGTCTAGGTAGCAGTTTATATTCTGAAAAAAATCTTGTTATCTACAGGTTGAAGTATGTTTGTCTGGCAGTAATTGTGACATTATTTATTTAATGAAGATATAAGCTTAGGTATATCTATTATATCTGTGTTAGCATCTGCTGTGTCATTTTAAAAAAATATTAACTTACACAAATTATCAAATGTCTGTTATGAATATATTTTTTCTTGTGTGTACTTTTTCTTCCCTATGGATTCTTATAAATGTTTTTCTCCCTTTTGTTGTGCAGTGCTCATTCTGCAGTCATGGCTGTACTGACAAGTGTAACGTGAAGGGTTATTCAGTTGCACATAGTATGGAGCTCTGTGTTAGTGAACATTTCTCAGTGTTTCTCATTGGCATCCTCAGTTTCGATTCATTCTCTCTCATGTTCTCTCAATGATTGTGGATTCTTTAGCTTATTTGCTTTTTATTGACATCTTCAGTAGTTTCTGTTTCCATCTCTTCTCCTTGATTTCTTCCATTCTATCTTCATTATTTCCACACTTTTCCCAAGTCTTTCCTGAGGCACAGATTCCCTAGCCTCTCTCTCACTTTGCAAGAACATTTAAATATATGTACTTTCAATTTTTAGTCTCAGTAATGACTAGTTTTTATGGATACTTTGGGTATTGATACGTTAAGATAAATGGAGATTTACTGTATAAATTACATAGACATGAATTAGTTCAAAGTAATTGGATTAGTGACTTAGTGAAGGCTACATTTAAAATGATATAAGATAGGCTCAAGGGGAAAAGATACAAATCAAATCCTAAAAAACATTGCCCCAGGATTATGTCCTCTTAGAACATGTTCATTATTCCCCAGATACAATTTGGATGTAAATATGAATAATTCTAGTTCAATAATTTTACAATTATTCAATTAATTTACTACTCAAGAGTGAGGTTGGTGTCTTATACTAAGAAATGCTCGCAAAGTCTTGGGATTTCATCTTCTATCTTTCAATATTTAGCCCATCATGGAGCAGGTAGCTTACCTTCCCTAAAGTGAAGATCCTTTATCTGTTAAAAAAAATGGAGGGAGGGGTAATATGTATACTTTAGAGTTTATTTAAGGATCATAGCAGCAAGATGAGACTGCCACAAATGCTACCAGCATTTGGAGAAAAATATTCTCTAGTGTTTTAGAAATCACAAGAATTAATGTTAATGAATGCTGGGTTTGAGTATCAGCTCATGAAACATACTAGTGGCCTAATGTTACATTTGTCACTTACCATACATAATCCTGGCCTCTCATCTAGAAAATGAGTATCATAATAGTTCTGTATTATGTCAGCAACGCCTGCTCTCGGCACAGCAGTGGCATCCACTAATTCTCCTGTTGAGCATGGTTTTCCAGCACAAAGTAGAACCCACCAAATGTGTAGATTGACTGATTCTTACAACTTTAAATGTATCATTAAAAAACACAAACTTAAGTAGGTCATAAGATTATCATACATAAAAGAAAAAGAAGAGAAAATTAATAGTGATGTTGACACAAAATGACAGCTCTCAACAAAACTTCATGAATCCATATACTGATAAAGATTAAAGAAAATTTTACTTTGAAAACGAAGTTCGATAATTATATTTAGCAGCAAAAAATGATGATCAAAAAACTTCTAGTTAACACAAAGAATTTAAAGTTAAAATTAGTTGGCAGATAGAACTTGAATTTCATTTTGAAAATGATTGAAGCTTGGGTTAAGGTCCTTAAGATAAAAACTAAAAATAAAAAAAAATAGCTCATCACTCAAAAAGTTATTGTTACTTTTTTATTAAAGCATTTTTTCCTGTAACGACATACTAAGAGATTGAAAAGCTCTTTCTTCTTTAGGTTAAATCTCACACTAGATTCCCATGTTTCTCTTAACTCCTTTTTTTTTTTTTAACAGGGATGCCGTTATGAGATAATCTCCCCAGATATCTTTGCCCAGAATGTTCTCATTTGTACACAGAATGTAAAATCTGGAGATACCCAATATCGCTTGTAATGGGCTGAATTGTGTTCCTCCCAAATTCATATATTATCTTAATCCTCAGTGCTTTAAAATGTGACTGTATTTGGAGTCTAGTCTTTAAAGAGGTCAAATGAAGTCATTAAGGCAAGACCTACTCCAATATGACTGGTGTCTTTATAAGAGGAAATTAGTACATAGACACAGAGCACATATATATTAACACCAAGAAGAAGATGGCCATTTATTAGCCACAGAGAAAGGCCTCAGAAGAAATCATTCCTAACAACACCTTGATCTAGGATTCCAGCTTCCAGAATTGTGAGCACATACATTTCTTTTACTTAAGACACATAGTCTATGGTATTTGTTATGGCATCCTTAGCAAAATAAGACATCCCTCTTCACTTTGTTTTCTTATAACTGGATTTAGGAAAAATCTCCCATATTATCTCACTTTATAACCTACTCAATATCTGAAAATTGATCTTTAGATCAAGATTTGCATGACTCTGAGGAAACTTTTTTTTTTTTTAGTTGGAGTCTCACTCTGTCACCCAAACTGGAGTGCAGTGGCCGCTTCTGGCCACCGCAGCCTCGACCTGCTGGGCTCCGGCAATCCTTTCACCTCAGCCTTCCAAGTAGCTGGAACTACAGGCTCGCGCTATCATGCCCAGTCAAGTTATTTATTTATTTATTTATTTATTGTAGAGATCAGGTCTCTCCAATTTGCCCAGGCAGGTCTCGAACCTGCGGGCTCAGGCAATCCACTCGCTTCGGCCTCCCAAAATGCTGGGATTACAGGCTGAGCCACCAAGCCTGGCCAGAAACTTGCATTTTTATACATATTTTTACACATATTGCTAATAGTAAAACTATGATTTGAATCTTTCATTGTTGTCTTTACTAAGATGATATAACCTTTGAGTTTGAATAAACAAAAAATAAAATAAAATTTCAGTGTATCGTTGCACACAGTTAATCTTCTAAGGTAGTTTTATAGGGCCATTTTTTATCCTCATGTAAAGCATTTGGGTTTATATGGGAAGCCAAAGAAAAATATTGTCTTAAAAAATGGTTTTCTAAACTTGTCTCTAATTTCAAAATGCTCATATTAAAACTGATGCATAAAGTTTTATAAGTACTTTAAGACATCTGGGAATTTGACAGATGATTGCCACAATTGTTCTACTTTTTATTCATATTTGACAGTCTAAAGGAATATTTTAATTGAGAGGAATTAGACAAAAAGAGAAATATATACCATATGCATCTTTATTTTGTCCATTCAGATGATTTTGAAGTCAATGTTCATTTGCAAAGGCCAGATTTCCTACAGTCAACCTGAGAAGACTTTAGATATAATTCCACAAGTGTTTTTTTTTGTTTGTTTGTTTTTTTTACCAACAATTGTAGCAGTTGCTCTGACATCTTGAATGAATATAAAGATGAATAAGTCATGTCTCCCTTTCTCACAGATTTTGCAGTCTGGTGGAGAGACAACATGTATAATGTCATTTAACACAGTATTGCTATAAGAGATTCCTGTATATATAGCAGTGCTGATCAACAAGTTAGAAGTGATCTCAGGTTGACTGATACCTTAGCACAGAGTAAAATAGATTTGAGGCAGGAGCACATTTTTTTAAATGTCTTTGTGTGCTACAATGCAAAGAGAAAATGTATTGCTCAAAAAATAGAAGATAGTTGGAAAAAGACAATTTGAACATGAATGATATGAGAAGCAATATTGAAAGAAAGATAGAGATAAAAAATAAAGAATAAAAATGTCACCTGCTAATCTCATTTTCCCTCCCAAGTGAGCAAGGAAATAAATAAATAAATAGAGGCCAACAGCAGGGACTTTGGAAAGAGGAGAGCTAGACCACATACAAAGGGGAAGAACTATTTGAATTGGATCTGTAAATGCAGAAGAGTCTCATTATTCCCAAGCCAATTTCTCAAAATTGTACAAAAAACAGACTACAATTAGATAAACTTGAATTATTGCTCATTTGTTGTTATAGCTAACATTTGGATATTTATCAGCATCATTCATTCCTGAAACATGCATTGAGTGCCTACTATGTTCCACACGATTCAATAACAAATGAAATCAAGCTAAGAGCCAAGTGAGACTCTAACACTGAATATTCACTTAGAAATAACAATATCTTCATCAAGAGTATAGTCCATGTGTACAGAACTGTAGCAGGGCACAATATGGCCAAATGCTCTTACTCTCCTCAGGAAAACACATCAAGTTTTATCTGGGACTTGGTTTCAGCTGCCAGTAGTTCTGAAAAATCACACCTTGATAAGAGATGTGTAATATCAAAACTGATATTTAAAAATTTATTTTAACCTTTAATTTTTTATTTTAAAGATGTGGGGTACAATTCAGGTTTAGGCATACAAATGCTCATTATGCAGGTACCTTTGTTGATGAGGTACATCCTCCCTTCTTCTGGCAGTTTCCCTCAACTACCAGTCCCACCCCACCTCCCCTGGCAGTTTCCCACTACTGCCAAACTCTTTCTTATAGTATTAGGATAATGGTTCAAGGTCTGCTTGTGAATGAGAGCATATGGTACTCTATTTTTTTGTTTCTGTAATAGATCACTGGGTATGATAGACTCTAAACCCATCCAAGTTGCTGCAAAGTCCATATGTTGTCCTTCTTTATGGCTGTGTAATATTACATTGTGTATATGTACCACATTTTTTTTATCCAGTCCAGCTTCGATGGTTGGCTCCATGTTTTTGCTATTGTGAATAGAGCTACCACAAACATGCATGTGCTGGTATCTTTTTTGTAGAATGATTTGAGTTCCTCTGGGTATATTTCCAAGAGGGGGATTGCTGGGTCATATGGAAGGTCAATTTCTAGTTCTTTCAGAAATCACCACACTGTCTTCTGAATATGTTTCACTCAAAACTGATTTTTTTAAATGACAGAGAGAAAAATAAGTTTTAGACTAATTACAAAGCATGAAAAAATGCTCATCTCAACCAATTCTGTGGGAGGAATATCTGAAGAGTGGTTGGCAGCCAAGTAACCACATAGCTGTGTGATGGCAACATGAGCAGAGAAAACGGAAAGTGTCACAGGTGGAAGATATTCCAGGGGCATATTAAAGTAGAAATTCAAGGGAAAAAGGGCTCTATGGGGTCACAGAATAAGCTTTGTCACAAAGTCTGTGACAAATGCTGTTTGCCACATATATTTAATGTCTAATTGGAAAGATAATTCTGGCTTCTCTTTACCTCTCAGGGTTATTATGAGTTTGATGTGACATACAGGTGTTAAAGTACCTTAAAAATGTTAAAGACCAGATAAATGGAAAGGTTTATGATTAAAAATTAAGTTTAACTGCATTAAGAAATGCCACAAGTAGACAGACGTGCAGAAGTGTTATCTTCAAGGATGTGAAATGAACTATGGGGAATGAGCCGGTGATAAAACATTCCTCATAATCATGCCCACACGTAAATCCATTGCCACTAGAAGTGTCTTTATCAAAAGGGGGCATAATCAATCACTAGCAAACAATTCAATCACTGCAAAAAATCACATGATCTAGCTAAGGAGCCATTTTGCACATCTTTAAATGTGTTTTTTTCCTGATGGATGATTAAACAGGCTGTTAATGCCCTTTTTCTGTGTGCGATTGTGAAGGACACTGAGTCAAAATTATAGTTTAGACAAAATGAGGACATCTGCACTTATCCTGTAACTTCACATGATATGTAAAATGATGATTTACAACCCATTCCTTGGCAAGATGTGCCTAATGCTGATGATGTCTGTCTGTCTCTTGGTTAAATAATAAACACCTTATTGTCTGGAGCGAGTTCCTGTTTTCCATGAGGTAGAATTTTTTTTTTTCTTTTTGAGTTGGAGTCTCCCTCTGTTGCCCAGGATGGAGTGCAGTGGCACACTCACAGCCACTGCAGCCTCGACCTGCTGGGCTCAGGGGATCCTTTCACCTCAGCCTTCCAAGTAGCTGGAACTAAAGGCATGTGCCACCACGTTCAGCTAATTTTTTGATTTATTGTAGACATGAGTTCTCACCAAGTTGCCCAGGCTGGTCTCGAGCCCATGGGCTCAGGTAGTCCTCTCACCTTGACCTCCCAAAGTGCTGGGATGATAGGCGTGAGCCACTGCACCCAGCCTGAGGTAGAATTCTTAACTTCCTTTAAAACTAGAAATCTTCCTCTCTCATCCACCATCTCTCAGGGCTGAAAACTAATGACCCCACCACCAAAATGTTTGCTTTCCTACAACTAATGTCCTAGAAAATTCATAGTCATTTAACAAACGTTTATTCAGGTACTGATTATCTTTGCTATGACCACACACTACACAGAATAAACCTAAAGGAATTTTCCAGCTACTAAGGGAGATTAGTTATACATATCAGTGTGGTAAGATATTTTATATTAATAATCTGCTTCTGCTATGTCCCACCCCCATTCTGTGTAGCCAATTAGACTTCGTGTACCAATTGCTTTGGGAAGTTCACAAAGGAGAAACTATGAAACAGTGAAGTAAAACTCTTGGCTCTTAAGTTCAAATGGCATCATCCACTGAGACCTTAGGCTAAATAAATAAATACTCTGTAATCTGATTTGGTATCTCCCAACTGAAACTAGACAAAGGATCCACAGAATAGGTGGGAGAAAGAGGCAGAGGTCCACACTAACGGGAATGGAGTCCATAAAGACAGAAGGCAGCTCTGCCCCACAGACATGGATGGTCACCAGCCCCAGAGAACCAGTAGTGGGACTGTTCAACTCCTAGAGAACCTCACGTCTTCATGCAGGGAAACCCTCTCTGAAAAAGAGTTCCGTAGGCAGTGACAGGAAGAAAAAAGTTCCCACAATCAGGAAAGATGGGATTTAACAAAACTGACTAAAAATCTTTCACTGAGTTGGTGCAGTGATAAGCCAATGCCCATTGGAAATGTTTTCTTAAGTATATTCCATGGAACACAAATATAATATTAGATGAAAAGATCCTAATTATTTAAAAAAACAATAACTTTATAGTAAAACAAGCTTTTAAAAACTTTTTATTCTAAATCCCTCCATGAATGTCTCAAGGCTCCAGGAAATATAATTCCCAAATTTAAATGATCACAAAATTTTTTTTTTCAGGGAATATCACTCTCACAGTATACTGATGTTCTGTGGAAAACAGTCTGCAAAAGAAATGTATCAGGGAATATATGGGATTTCTACTATGAGTTAAATATGAATTTAAAGGAATAAACTAGAAAGCAATGTGAACATGACCAGAGATGCAGAACAAATGTTGCAAAGGTTCAAAGGAGAGAAATTTTATTCTAGCCAAGGCATGTTGAGTGGTTTCAGGAACGTGGCCATGCCATTGAACCTTGGTCTTGAAAATCAGGCAGCTTTTGGATATTTGGAAGCAGATGGGGGAAAGTAATGGGATAATAAAATAGCACAAGATCAGGTGAAGCCATAGGAAAGAGAACCGCCATGGGGAAGAGTAAATAGCTTATCTTGGCTGTACAATAGGAAACCCAGGCAGGTTACCAGAGATATGGAGGCAGAAGAAGTTGGCTGGGACCAAATAAGAAGAGGGTTAATTTCCAGAAGAAGTTTCATCTTTACTTCACAGCAATAACCATGACCTGCTCCAGGTTAATAAGCAAAGTAGTAACATTTTTAAAGCTTGAGTTTCACATTATCAAATTAACATACTCATGATGAACATATTATCATATTGCATTCATGAGTAATGTAGAGTTAACATTCCAGTGAAAATTTTGAGACAGAAAAAACTATGTTGTGGCACTATCAGTTTTTTCTGCTCTGTACAACTTTGCTGGAATTAACTCTGTTCTTGTGACTAGATACTATTTTAGACTTCCTGCCACCTAAGAAGCCTCACTACCCTCATTTTTCTTCCTCATGGATATTTTTAATTTTCCTTCACATCTCTCTGCTGTTCTGTATGCATTCCATCACTTTTCAGTTATTCCACATATTTAACAATGTCCCATGAGAGAAGAGTGTCCAACTGTTGCGCTTTATTGAACAAGAGCTGGTATTTATGTAATGAGTACTTCTATGTGGCAATATTTTTGCATCCATTTATTTCACCCTTCTAGGAACTTCATCAGTACACATTAATATTTCCATTGTGCAAGAGAGCAAGGTAAGAGGTCAAAGCACTTTGCAGATTTAACCCAGGGGCTCCAATTGGTGTCTGCCGGACTACAAAGGCTGTGCACATTCTTAACTCTGGTTAACAACTTATTTCTGGGCCTCCAGAGACAATGTTGCTTACCTCTTAAGTAACTCTAATTAAAACAACAACAACAAAGGTTAAAGGAGGTATAGGACATAGATTTAGCTTTAGGAAAACCCACAGATCATTTAATGTTGGCCTATTCCCTTCATGCAATCAGTCACCATGCCTGATAATTTAGAAATTACTCTCAATCCACTCTATTAAGCAATATTCATTGAAATATTAAATGACCCTTTTTTATCTAAAGGCTATTTGGTATACTATATCAAAGCAAAGAAGCAGAACCCAATTGAGTAGTTACTTTTCAGAGTAGCTAACATGCAACACAGCTAATTTTCTTTTCTTTTTCTTTTTCTTTTTTTTTTCTTTCCGGAGTAGGAGTCTCACTCTGTCACCCAGGCTGGAGTGCAGTGGCATGCTCATGGCCACTACAGCCTTGACCTGCTGGGCTCAGGTGATTCTTCTGCCTCAGCCTTCCATGTAGCTGGAACGACAGGTGTGCACCACCATGCCAGGCTGATTTTTTGGTTTATTGTAGAGATGAGGTCTCACCAAGTTCCCTAGGCTGGTCTCAAATTCTTGGACTCAGGCAATCCTCTTATCTCCACCTCTCAAAGTGCTGGGATTATAAGTGTGAGCCACCATGCCCAGTGATAATTTTCTTTAAGAATTGTTTAAAATATTTTTTAATGCCTGACTTTATAAGTTAGCAAAATTTACTTAATAAGAAGTGAACTAAGTTTAAAATCTACCCACAATTTACCAGAAGAAAACTTAAGACTATAGAGGTGATTTTCATCAAAGTATTTTTAAGAGTTTGAATTAGGCCTCCATAAAAATGTACACTCAAAATAATTGATTAAAGAATAATATGTAAAAGATGAAAAAGGACATAGTTATGGCAGGAAGAGATTAAATATAGAAAAATGAATAGTGTGATGCCAAATAAGTTGAGCAAAAATCCAAGTTTTTTTGGTCTTACCAGAAATATGACAATCAGGTAAGTTACTTAAACTCTGTGTTTTAGTCTCCTAATCTACAAAACAAGATTATAATAGTTTCTACTTTATACATAGTTGTTGAGAAGCTACAAGGAGTTCATAATTGTAAAGGGTGGAGGGAGTGTTTGGTATATAGTACAAGCCATGTAAGTATTGACTGCTATCATTATTAATAAAGGAACTAAAAATAAGAGCTATGAGTACTTAGCACTTCTCTTGAAAAACAAAACAATGAAGTGCAGATGTTAAAATATTAAATATGGGCAACATCCACAATCAATGAAGAATTACATAAATGCGGTTGACAATAGTCCTGAGAATAGAGGAATTAAGGAGATCACTAGAAACTCATCAAACCCCTTTCTTCTCCATAGGTACACAGTAGGATTTCATTTCTCAGCATTATTGCAATTAGGTGAGACCATGTAGCTGAGAGCTGGCCAGTGGAATATGAACAAGAGAAGCCTGAATGCTGTAATGATCATGGTGTGCACAGCCTTCACGTACCAACTTGGCATCTCACACGTTTTGATTGTATCATAAAACATGAGCATTTGTTGCTTGAGGCCACTTAGTTTTTGAAGTCGTTTGTCACAGGAGTTAGACTACTGTAACTGACTGATACTGTAATGAAAAATTATTCAAATGGGTTATATCAGTTGTGTCCAAATTACACTCCTCACACTTACTAGTGGTTTAATCTCAGGGGCTTATTTATCTCAATTTTCTTTACTTTGCTGTAAAACTCCCATTATAAAATTTGTAAGAATTAAATAGTATAGTTATGGTGCTTGCAATAGAGTGGAAACCCTGTCTAGGATAGTTAAAACGAAACATAACAATGACTTAGTCAACAAATTCCAAGCACTGAGATGTCTATGTTATGTAGAACAATTGGTTGTCATGTTGTTTTTTTTTAATAATACATTTATTTAGTTGGCAGAATACTTTTCAATAGCTGATTTCATAAGAATACAGCTCTCAAAATTACCATTTAAAAAAATATTTTCTCCAGATACATAGTATTGGCATTTGAAGAAAAGAACAGGGCTTTCTTTTCTTTCTTGTGTCCCTGCACCAATTTGTCCAACTTCTTCTGCAATAGAGTATCTTGTATTTAATATGCACAACAACTGCAGGTCATTAATTCTCTAAGTCTTTCCTGAATCAATCTTCTGGATGTGGTCTAGAATCTTAATGTAGTTTTGATAGTTGGGAATCTCATCTAAGTTATTACATAGAGAGAGGTGTACAACAGGAAAAATGCATATTAATTACTTATGTGAATACATATTTTCTTCGCAGGAATCTGTTTTCTTTTCAAAATGGTCATGAACATATAGCTATCCAAGGAAGGCTGTACAAACCCCCTTCATCAGTATAGAAATTCTGTATATGAATATACTATCATGCATGCATGTATTATATAACTGTCATCTATTTTTTAGAGTCAGCTAGAGGATGGTTAAGAACAAGTTACAGCTTTGGTTTTTTTAAATTTTTTAATGGAAAATAAAATATACAGCCAGAAAAAATGCATCAAGCATTGATGTAAAATTTAACAATTGTACAACTACCAATAAAGAAGCATAACAACAATGCCAGCACCTCAGAAGCCCTTTAGATGCCCCTTCCCAATTAAAATTCCTCCCTTTCCCCTAGGTGAAACCACTCTCTTGACTTTTGTGGTAATGAATTTCTTGCTTTCATTATACTTTTACCACCTAACTGCATCCTTAAACACCATAGTCTAATTTCTATGGGTTTTTCAAGCTTATGGAACCACCGGTATTATTCTTTTCTAGGTTTTTCTTTAACTCAACAATACATTTATAAATTTATTTATTTTAATTTATGTAACTGTAGTTCATGGATTTTCAATGCTGTATAGCGATTGCTTAAAAATTTCACAATTTGCATGTCTATTTTACTATTGATGGGCATTTGGGTTACCTCCAATTCAAAGTTATTGCAACTATGGTGTCATTAACATTCGTGTGCTAGTCAATAATAATGTCTTGTTTTATTTATTATTAATGAATTTATTTATTTTTATATTTTATTTTTAAAATGTAGGATACAGATATTGGCTAAAAGAGTAGATCTCATGTAAAGTGTTCTCACCACAAATAAATAATAAAATAAAATAAAAATTATTGTACATGTCTCCTGGTGGTCCTAGTGGCCATGTACACACCTTCTGGATGTTACCTATAGGTATAACTGTTGGCTCAGAAGTAAACAATTTATATTCTTTTTTTGTTTTGTTTGTTTGTTTGCTTTTTGAGTTGGAGTTTCACTCTGTTGCCCAGACTGGAGTGCAGCGGCCGCTCCCGGCCACTGCAGCCTCGACCTGCTGGGCTCCGGCGATCCTTCCACCTCAGCCTTCCGAGTAGCCGGAACTACAGGCGCGCGCTACCACGCCCGGCTAATTTTTTTTTTTTATTTATTGTAGAGATGAGGTCTCGCCAAGTTGCCCAGGCGGGTCTCGAACTCTCGGGCTCAGGCAATCCACTCACCTCAGCCTCCCAAGGCGTGGGATTACAGGCTGAGCCACCGAGCCCAGCAACAATTTATATTCTTACTAGCAGATTATGAGTGATCCAATGACTTCCTTTCCTTGCCAACACGTGGGCAATATAGTGGGTGTGTTATATTATTGCAGTTTTAATTTTCACTTGCCTAATTGCTAAGGAAGTTGGACACATTTTCGTGTTTAATAGAAATTTGTAGTTTATTTGTGAAACGCTTCTTCAAGTTTTTACTCTTTTGGGGGGTTTATTTATCTTTCTCTTACAGATTTGCACAATTGTTTTATATATTCTAGATATAGCTTTTTGTTCACTTGTTGAAAAAAATTTTCTGTCATTCCATGGCTAATCTTTTCTCTTGTTTTTTCCTTTTTTCTTTGAATTGGAGTCTGTTTCTGGTCACCCAGGCTGGAGTGCAGTGGCACCTCATGACCACCCCAGCGTCAACCTGCTGGGTTCTGGTGATCCTTCTGCCTCGGCCTTCCAAGTAGCCAGAGCTACAGGAGCGTGCTACCATGCCCGGCTAATTTTTGATGTATTGTAGAGTTGCCCAGCTGGTCTCCAACCCTTGGGCTCAAGCAGTCCTCTTGCCTCAGCCTCCCAAAGTGCTGGGATTACAGACTGAGCCACTGAGGCCGGGCAGCTAATCCTTTCTTTCTCTAAGTGTTTTATTTGCTGAACAGGAGTTCCTAATTTTAATATAATATGATTTACCAACCTTTTCTACTATGGCTATTGATTTGGAAATCCACTTAGAATATCTTTTTCAAACTTGAAGATGAAAAGGATTCTTCTAGGTAATCTTCTTGAAACTTTGTAGCTAAATCCCTTTCAAATTTAGGTGTACAAAGGATCTTCAAAAAGTTTATGGAAATGTGTACTATGAACAAACTGCGCATGGATTTCAAAAATGTTTTGCATAAAAATAAACTTGTACTAACTTGTAATAACAGGTCTGAATAGGATCTAGTTTGAGATACTAAAAAAGATAAACAATCACTTTTAAAAGAGCTCTTATTAGATAAATATAAATTATGCTAAGACTAAAGCAAGAACAAACATAAAATTTATGGTGAAGTTTGGATACAAGAATGGTGAAATCATTGATTGCTTCCCAAAATGTTTATGGGGACAATGATCCAAAGAAATCAGCAGCTTACAAATGGGTAACTCATTTTAAGAAGAAACAAAATGATGTTAAAGATGAAAGATGAACCCCACAGAGCCAGACCATTTGCATCCATTTTCAAGGAAAATTTAATCTTGTTCATGCTCTAATTGAAGAAGACTGACGATTAACTGCAGAAACAATAGTCAACATTATAAGCATCTCAGTTGACTCAGCTTACATAATTCTGACTAAAAAATTAAAGTTGATCAAATTTTCACTTGATGGGTGCCCAAATCATTGTGTCCAGATCAGCTGCAGACAAGAACAGAGATTTCAATGAAAATTTTCAGGAAATGGAACCAAGGTCCTGAAGCATTTCTTTAAAGATTTGTATCAAGGGATAAAACGTGGTTTTGTCAGTACTGTCCTAAAGACAAAACACAATCAAAGCAATGGCTAGCAAGAAATGAAAGTGGCTCATTCAAAGCACAAGTGGACTATTCAAGAGCATGGGTCAGGCCATCAATTTACTGGGATGGTCAGGACACTTTGTTCTTTGACTTTCTGAAGAGGTAAACAACAGTAACATCTATTTATCACAAGAGTGTTTGAGAAAGTTTTTGTGGACTCTGTAATTGTAAAATTGTCTATTATTCAATCCCTATACTAATACCACACTTTCTTGATTTTTTATCGATTTAAGATAAGACTTCATATCAAGTTAAGAAACTCCTCCCATGTTCTTTTTTTTTTTTTTAAAGGAATCTTGGTTATTATCGACTTATTCTTTTCATGTACATTTTAGTATTCACTTGTTAAGTTCTACTTCATTCTCAAGTAAAAAGCATGCTGGTATTTTTTTTAATAGACTTTATTTTTTTAGAACAATTTTAGGTTCACGAAAAATTGAACAGAAGGTACAGAGATTTTCCTTATGCCACCTGCCCCCACATATGTGTTCCTTCCTCCCAATATAAGCATTCCCCACCAGAGTGCTACATCTATTACAGCTGATGGACTTGCAGTGATATACCTTTACAATCCAAAATCTGTTGCTTACATTGGAATTCACTCTTGGTCTCATACATTCTATGGATTTGGAAAATGTGTAATGACATGTATCCTCCACTACAGTTTTAAACAAAGTATTTTCATCAGCTTAAAAATCATCTGTGCAGCCGGGCTCAGTGGCTCAGCCTGTAATCCCGTACTTTGGGAGGCTGAGGTGAGTGGATTGCCTGAGCCCGTGGGTTCAAGACCCGCCTGGGCAACTTGGCAAGACCTCATCTCTACAGTTAATCAAAAAATCAGCCGGGCATGGTAGCGCGTGCCTGTAATTCCGGCTACTTGGAAGGCTGAGGCGGAAGGATCGCCGGAGCCCAGAGGGTCGAGGCTGCGGTGGCTGGGAGTGGCCACTGCACTCCAGTCTGGGTGACTGAGTGAGACTCCAACTCAAAAAAAAAACATCATCTGTGTTCCGCCTATTTATCACCCTCTTCCACTGCCCCACTATGGAAACCACTAGTACTTTTACTATCGTAAAATAGTTTTGTCTTTTCTAGAATGTCATATATTTGGCATTACAAAGTATGTAGACTTTTCATCAGCTTCTTTAACTTAGTAATATGTATTTAGTTTTTTTTTCATGTGTTTTCATAGCTTGATAGTTCATTTCTTTTTATTCTTGAATAATATTGTGTTGTCTGTATATACCACAGTTTATTTATTCTTTTACCTACTGAAGGACATGGTTGCTTTCACCTTTTGATAATTATGAATAAAGCTGTTATAAACATCTGTGCAGGTTTTTGTGTAAGTATACTCTGAGTCAATACAAAAATATGCAGTTAATCTTATGGTAAATGTATTTTAATCTTATTTAAAAATTGCCCAACTGTCCTCAGTTGTTATGTAATTTTACTTTTTTATTAGCAAAGAAAGAGAGTTCCTGTTGCTTCACATCCTTGTCAGCACTTGATGTTGTCAGTGTTTTGAATTTTGACCATTCTAATAGGTGTGTAGTGATATCTTACTGTTTTAATTTCAATTTTCCTGATGAGATGAAAGAGAGTATCATTTCAGATAATTATTTTCCATCTGTATGTCTTCTTTGGTGAGATGTCTGCTGGTATTTCAAATTGGACTGCATTGAATATTGACATGAATCTGGGGAGAATTGGGACTTTTGTAATATTGAAACAATGATTATGTGCCATGAACTAAATTGTGTTTCCCACAAAATCATATGTTGAAGCCCTAATACTCAGTGTGATTGAGAGGTCCATATATATCTATTAGGTCTAATTGGTGTGTAGTATTGTTCAGGTCTTCTATTTCCTTGCTGATCTTCTGTCCAGTTTAAATGGAGTATTTGGTCTTTACTCTTGCTGAATTGTCTATTTCTCTTTTTGTCAGTTTTGATTTATATATATTTGTCTTCTCTTATTAGGTACATATATATTTGTAATTGTTATAACTTCCTAATGAATTGAGTCTTTTATTACAAAAGATTGCTTTTCATCTCAGAAAATATTTTTGTTTTAAAGCTTATTTTGCCTGATATTAAGACAGTTCTCATGGTTCCTGCTTGCATGGTATAAATTTTCCATGTTTTTTTAATTGTCTATTTCAACCTTGTTGTATCTTTGAATCTAAAATATATCTCCTCTCCAAAGCATATAAATTTGATTACTTTTAATCTAAGAATATAAATAAAATAAATAAATAAGTGATAAAAACCTATCACTTATTATTGGATTATTGAATCCATCCACATTTAATATTGTTAGATTTGCATCTGCTATTTTTCTTTTGACCTTCTGTATATCTTATGTCTCTTTGTGCTCTTCTGTTCCTCCTCCACTGTTTTTTTTTTGTTGTTGTTGTTCAATAAGCATTTTCTAGCATAACATTTTAAGTCTTTTAAATGTATTTTTTTCATTACCTTTTTAGTGGTTACTTGAGGGCTTGTAACATACATCTTAATTTATCAAAACCTACTTCAAATTTATATTATCTTAATTCCAGTGACCTTGATAAGTTTTAATCTTACAAAGTTTTATTCCTCTGGCCTTATTTTGGTGCTATTCTTTAATATTTTATTATCAATTGTGAAGTTTCTTTTCAGCTTTTTTATGGTTAAACATATCAGTAAATCTCTTTGTTAAAAAATCTGGAATAAATATTAAATTTTACCCAACATTTTTTCTACACTTATTGGTATAATCATATAATTTTATTTTTTTTATCCAACTAATATAATAAATTACCTTGCTTCAACTTTTTTTTTGCTAAATCTACCTTGCATTCCTGTAATAAATATATGTAGATCTTGATGTATTAATTAGTCAAGTAACGTTTTAATTAGTCAAGTAATATTTTACTTAGGGTTTTGTATCTGTGTTTGTAAGTAAGTTTGGCTGAATGATTCTTGTCATATTTTGATGCTGAGGTTAAGATACTACCAAATTGGAATTTTTTTTATAGTTTCTAGAAAAATGTCTGCAAAAATCATGTAATTTTTTTCTTAGGCATTTGGAAGAATTTATTTATGCTCTTATTTTGGCCTAAAATTTTCTCTGGAAATAAAGTTTTCAAAAATAATGTAGTTAATGTTTGTTAATACTTTGCTATTCTATCTTGTGTCTGTTTCAGTAAGTTGTATATTTCTAGAAATGTGTCCATTCTACCAGAATTTTTAAATATGGATTTCAAAATTTTTGAATTTGTTAATACTGTTTCTTTTTGATAAAATACATTGTGGTCCAGCAGACCTTGAGTGAATCTGGCTTAGCCACCTGTCTGCTATGAAAACTCAGAAAATTCAATTGACTTCTCTGATCCTCAGCTTCCTAATCGTTAACATATGGATAATTAATAGTACCTATTGCATTTCTGGTGGTGAATTTTTTATATAGGATACTCCTGATGGTACAGATTATTTAAAATTCCAGATAAAGTATATAAATAATTCTTGAGCTGGAAGGGAAATGAGAAGTATCTTCAGACAGTTTTAAACATCAAGACAGAGATAAATTTGCCATTGAAGTATCTATGAATCACTACTGGCTTACAAATTAGGCATGCAAAACCTGAAGCAAAGTAGTATGAGAACTCAGATCACTTACTTCACAAAAATCTAGATTCTCTAAAATACAATACTTTCTGCAGAATCCTAGAAAAAATAAATTTAGCCATTTAAAGAAAGTGTGTGGATATACATATCTTTCTTAATTTAGATCCTGAGTGAAGCAAAAAAAAAAAAGTTATTTGAGAAGTCTTAACTACAAGTCAACAGTTCAAGGTTGGGTCTAGAATTCACACAATCTTTGTGTCACTGAAAAAGAAAACAACTCAAGTAATAATTTCTGTTTATTTTGAGCTGGCAGTGTCCCCAGGTAGCTGGCAGGAGTAAGCACAAATCATTGTAGGAAATACTTTCAGTTCAGCCTGAATGAGTTTACATGAATAGAACACAAATTTATGCACAAATACATAAACATCATAAAACACCTAAGGAAATAAGCCACTATGAGCAACAGTCAGCAGACATAATGAACTGCAGAGTCAGAACTATAGATGGCAGAGATATACCAGAATCTAGAATCATCTAATTCTGAATACAAATGAATATGTATACTTAATTTTACATTATATATACACACACAAACACATATAGACTATATGAGGAATCCAAAGCTACTGTGTTATAATTTGTGTGACATCTAGGCTCACAAAAGTAAACATATATATATTGATAGATACACACACACACATATATAATTTATATTTTATGAATGTGTTGGTATCAAAACTAATATATTAATATTATATATCAAAACATTTTCTTCAACCTAAAAGTTTTGTTTTTTTCTAGTTTTAAAACAATGTAAACATTTTAGGGAGAAGGGCTGTGAGCCCCAGCTATTGTATCTCCTGGGCCTAATTGATAATCTGGCCCTGGAAGAAGTAATAAGACTCTATCACAGCCAGATTCAGAAAAGAAGCAGCAAATTGAGCTTCTAGATCTTAGAAGATTCAACTATAACAATTAGAATTTTAACAGATATCTTAAGAGCAAATCATACACAACTGAAGAAGTGACTACTATTGTAAATTAAAAGAGATTTTAACATACATTTTCTCATTTTCAATCAATGGTGTTTTTACTGTACTCTGATTTTTTTTTAACTGAGCAATTTGTAGGCATTAGCCACTTAATTTGTGTCTAGAACTGTGCTGTGTGGAATGAGGGGGCTATAACAGAAAATATTAAGAAATATATTGTGATTTGAAAATCCCCCCAAATTTTGTGCCTAGTAAATCTAAACAATGATCTTTAAAAATAGACTCTATCTATTCTTTAAAAATATAATAGTTTACACTTAAAAAAATTCAACACTGTTTGGAATATTGGACTTAAACTTTAATAAATATACTTGATTTTGGTTTGAGCTGTATTTTCTTTTTTTTTTTTTTTTTTTTTTTTTTTCAGTATTTTTTATTATCATATTGTGGGGTACAGTTAAGGATTAGATGTACAAATATGCTTCGTTCAGACACCCTTGGTGATAAAAGGTGTCTCCCCGTCCCCAGGCAGATAT
>CAUYQG010259921.1:0-21320 GCA_963574415.1 Tarsius wallacei | reverse complement strand
GACTGAATTTTTATTATAAAAAGGGCATTGTCCTTTGATGTAATCTAACTCAAATGGTCTTGGTTTTCTCTTTTTTTTTTTTTGAGTTGGCGTCTCACTCCGTCGCCCAGACTGGAGTGCAGTGGCCGCTTCCGGCCACCGCAGCCTCGACCTGCTGGGCTCCGGCGATCCTTCCGCCTCAGTCTTCCGAGTAGCCGGAATTACAGGCAAGCGCTGCCACACCCAGCTAATTTTTTTTTATTTATTGTAGATATGAGGTTTCGCCTGCCCAGGCAGGTCTCGAACCCGCGGGCTCAGGCAATCCACTCACCTCAGCCTCCCAAGGCGCGGGATTACAGGCTGAGCCACCGAGCCCGGCTAAGGTTTTCTCTTTTGAAAAGTGAGGAGGCTTATTGGAATAGATTCCTGATTCACCATTAGATCTGGCTGTTCCTTCATATCCCTTAAGAAGTCTCAGTGGAGACTAATACCATCCATACTTAATAAATAAATACAATTTAATTGGGGTCATGTGTTGATCTCATTGAAAAGAGTCGATACTGCTACAGGTGAAAAAAGTGAAAATCATTGGATTCTGACATTTACGTGGGCTTTTCTAGTTCTAACATTTGATTCCTCTTAAGACATCAAAACAAATCTAGCACTTTTCTCTTTACCTTGGAGTCAACTTTCAAAGTTCTCGCTGTCTCATATACTCATCTGATATTGTAGCTGATAAACAGACATTCAGTGAGTAGATATTCCCTAGATAATAAATGTTTGCATTTTTACTTAGCAGAATTTATTTTGGAGATACTTTTCAAATCAAAGAGAATAAAATTACTTAAGTGGTAGGAATTTTAAATCCCTCGACCAGTATGACAATTGGTCTATTTACTTAAGAGTAATTAAATGCATACTATACATAGACATTGTGTAAGAATTTCAGTGTAGAGTTAAAAAATAAAAGTGGTTCCTGACTGAATAAAGAATACAATCTAGTAGAAGAGATTTGTTATCCTCCAGCACTCTTAGTTTTCTAAATGTAAGAAGTAGACTTGTTGATTGGGCCTTTCGGAGTTCCAGTTCAATCAGAATGCTTTAACACATACTATGCTCAAGGTATCTTACTTAACAAACCATGTTAGTAGGAGATGAGCTTCACAAGAGTAAGGGAGATTGTGTTTTTCTTCATATCTCTTCTCATCAATCCTTTACTTCCCATCCACCTTGTCCATAGTAAGGATTAAAACATGGCTATTAGATGCATGAATAAATTTCAAAAAACAAATTCCTACATTAAAAATGTAACACATCTTAAGAGCAAACTCTAAACAAAGTTTCCCATCATTTATCTTCCATAATTTATAGGTTATTATGCTTTTCCAAATTAAATTTAGCATTCCACTGCTAACCTTAGTTTGAACAAGACCTATCTATTAGCATGCCCCAGGCAGGTTTATCAAAAACATCTTTTCACTATTAAAGCCTCAACCTACTTCAGCTACAAGTCCCTGTGGACTTACTTAGCATAAGACACTATCATTTCCATCTTCATTACAGCACAGTTTAATTATCTGCCATAGAAAAAAGGTCCTATTTCTTAATGAAAGTGGTTAGTCTGGGGGCTCCAAGGGGTATGAGGCAGTTTCAAGGCTTAATTCTGGTTATATAAGCAATTATAAGCTAAAAAATATGCTCGAAAGTCAATAAAAGTTCTTTCACTTCTTTCTTCAATTGGAAAACATAAATATTGATCAAAATGAAGATTTTATTGTTGCTGTTTTCCTTCTTGTCTAGAGCATTGTTTTTCAAATTTGAGAATGGTGCTTCTAGGTGTTTAGTTCCATTATTGCTACTTCAGTTCATTTGAGGGATGTGGATTCATAGACCTAGGTTTATTTCTAAATATAGTACCCATGAGTCCCTAATAGTTATTTAAGCCCCATGAGCTTAGTTTACTCAACTACAGTCTACTTCTCAGGGTTAGTGATGATATTAAGTAAAATAATTAGCATGTGATAGATTCAAATGTTAGTATTTATATCACTTTGCTTACTATTCCCTCCTAAAAATGGCTGTTCTAAATTTTTACTTCCTCATGTCCTCAACTGTATTTCCAACATCCCATTCTCATCAGATGAACATATTTTCTGTGTCACTGAGGAAAGGTATCATCAGAGGAGAGCTCTCTCTAGTTTTCCGTCTTCCAACACCAAACATTTTTATTTTCTATCATATTCCTTTCTCCCTTTTTATCTTAAAGGAATTTGATCCCAGATCCTTTCTAAAACTCATTTCTCCGCCTGGGTTTTTGTCCATTCCATTTGACCTTCCTCCAGACCCTGCTCCATCATTTTCTTTCTCTCCTCTTAGTGAAGCTTCTAACTTTCTGCCACTCTAGTTTATTTCCCTCAACCTCAAAAGTATTTTTGCTATTGCCTTGGTCCCCTCACACTGCTATAACAAAATACCATAAACAGGGTATCTCATAAATGACAGAAATTTATTTCTCAAAGTTCTGGAGGCTGGAAGTTCACGATCCAGGCACAGCAGATGTGGTATCTGATGAGAGCCTGTTCCTGGTTCATAGACGGTACCTTCTAGCTGTGTCCTCAGATGATAGAAGGAATAAATGAGCTCTATAAGGGTTACTATATGAAAGCACTAATCACATTTATTAAAGCCCTACCCTCATGATCTAATCATCTCTCCAAAGGCCCCATTTTCCAATAGTATCGCTTTGAGGGTTTGGATCGCAGCATACAAATTTGGAGGAACACATATATTCAGATCTTGGCAGCTATATTCAATTCACAGTGCATCCTTCACTTAAATCCATCCTAAGGAAACAATAAAGGTGTGTCTGAAGATTTCTGTTCAAAGATAACTATTGTAGAAATACAGTAACAAGCACTGGAAAGTTCCCCAATGGCCAATAATTTAGATTAGTTAACTATATGAGGGCACATATATATGATGGAATGTTTTGGAAAAATAGCAAATGTTATGGGAAATTCTTTAGTCATGAGTAAATACCTCAAATATATTTTAAGAATCATAGAAATGTGTGTGTGCTGCCTGCGTATGCCCATGAGGTGTAAACATTGAAAAGAAAGTATGTTATTTTCAGCTTGTGAGATTAGGAATAACTTTAATTTTCTTTGTATTTCTACACGTTTTCCAAACATCACGTAACAAACTTGTGCTGTTTTTATAATAGGTGAGAAAACACTATTTTAAAAAATGCTTCTTTGCCCTCATGCCCTCTTCCTAATGCCACTTTATTTCTTTTTCTTAGCTATCTTTCTCCTTATACATGAGCTACTTCCATTAACGTGTTTTCTGATTATCTGCTTTTCAATTTAATGCCAGCTCATGGAACCCCCATCACCACTCTTGCACCATTCAAAGCACAGAACAATTCACGAGGATACAATGGTGGTGGTGACTAAGGAGACTATGTAGGCAATACATATTTTTTCCCAGCAAGATATAGTAACAGGTTGCTAAGAAACCAAGTACTCTTTCCATTGCATTTAATTACTTAAGCAATAAGTCCACAATGACTACAAATATACTGAAATGGTTGTGATATCACCATTTTAAATAAGTATCTAAAAACACAATTACCCAAACTCTCATAAATCTCACTTCTGCATCATTTCAAAATCCATAAACAAGCATAAAACACTTTTAAAGTAATTCCAGATTAATAACATGAGTCAGACTTTCAGGTCTAGAGTTTATGACTAGAATCTTAATAATGCTTTTTCATTGATGTTGCTTATAAAAAGAAAAAAGGATTGATTTACAGCAATAACAATATCTGTTATGATGATCTAGAGTTCTGCTTTAGAAACATTATTTTTTTCTGATGAAAGACTAATATATATTTATTAGGGAAAACTTGTAAAATTAGCTCCATTTTTTACATACAAAGGGCAACTTTTTTTTTTTACCGTTTTTATTTGGGTTAAAAAAAGGGACAAAAAAAAAAAAGAATGTTGCATTGGCTTCTCTCTTCTACGTGTCTACCAGATCCCTTCCACTCTTAATACTTCTAGGCAAATACATGAAAAAATAAGTTAGGTCTTCAAAAATATTCCCTACCAATTAAATGTGAATATACATATATGTACATATGTATTTAATTTATATATAGTATACATATTTTATGTATAAATATTGCACATATATTACATATATTATCCTAATGTGGTGAATAAAATATTAACCATGAAGAGATTATATAGTAACATTCTATTCTCCCAATTACAAATAAATATTTAAGATTTGTACATAAAGGGACTCACCTGATGATCTGTTTTATGTTTAGACTCCAGGTAGAAGGTGATTTCTTCCACCAAGAGGAAACATCTTTGCTAATTTTAGTATGTGCTAGGTCTCAAACACTGACAATATAACCTGGAACAACTTGGACATTTACATGGAAATTACAGTATATTCTTGTGCAATAGAGACACTTGGAATGAACACAACTAGCCTTGTAGCTTATAAATATTCTCCTAAAGGAAGTGACATAAAGATATTTATGCTGAGACCTACAGAGTTAGCCAGTCTAAGAGGGGAGCAAGATAGGGTAACAAGTTTTGTCCCCAATTAATATCAGTTCATTAAATGCCCTTGATTTATCCGGCTCCACACTTTCAAACAGGAAACTACAAACCAGTCATTGTTAGACATCAAAGCTGAAGCTTCCCTGAGGACTGATTTGCAGTAATATTTTAGCTCTTGATGACATTGCAGGGGTCCCTTGTAGATGGGAGCATCATCTCAGCTTCACTCTGAACCTTTGCGTTCTTATCCATCCACCCACACAAACTAAGCACATGAACCTTATGAATTGCGAGGTATCATGCTTGATGCTGTTGCAATAAAAAGCTCTATTTAGAGAGTTTTTAATCTAATAGGTAAGCCTAAGTCCAGTGCATGTGGCAGGTACATGCAGAATGTTGCAAACGTTCTGAGACTCCATGCAATTGAAGCCCTGCCTCCTCTTTGACAACTAGATAGCTTTTCTTTTGACCTCACTGCATTCATTACATTTTATTAGTACAGATACTGCAGGCCTTTCTGTTGGGCCTTTAACATTCACTGTGGGAACATTATTTATCAAAGAGTAAAATTTTGAAACTTAATAAAACAAACATAGAAAAGATTCATGACTAACACTGGTACAATAGTGCCCTTGGGTCAAACACTTGCTTTACTAAATGCCAAACAGTCTACAGTTTCTAGCAATAAAAAATGATTTCATTTGCTTTCAGCACTGCTGGAATGTCTCTACTGCGGCTCTTAGTTAGAGGAGATATAATTATGGCTATATCTTCACTGATGTTAGATACTGCAAGTGGACATTCTGACCAATTAGGAAGGATGCCTGGAAAAGAGCAGTCAAGAGAAGGAAGGCTGTTGACTTTTCATGGAGAGAACCAGCCAAGGACATTTGGAACATTTAATGCAGGTCACTTATGTATATGGTGAAATATCTTGAGAAGTATTGCTGAAGCTGTGAATAGGTAAAAACCTTTCAGTAGAGGCAAGCTGGATAATGTAAGTGATTATATTATTTTCTTGCTCAAAGCCACCCAGTGACCCCCCTTTGCAATTAGAATGAGTCTCCTCAGAGGAACTGGCAATATCTTTGTAGTCCCAGACCACCACATTTTTTCTTACTCCTTACTTTCACCTTCAAGTTTCTGAAAGGTCAGGTTTCAACCTATCTTTTCTTCTTGTTACATAGATGTATTGCCTAATGGTTAAGTATTAAGTTAATGGGCTTTTAGTGTAGCCATTGCCCGAATAGTGTACATTGTACCCATTAAATAATTTCTCATCCTTCACCGCCTCCTACCCTTCCATCCTTCTACATCTCCAACGTATATTATTCCACACTCTATAGCCATGGGTACACATTATATTCAACTTCATCTCTTCCACATTCCTTTAAAAAATGTTTTAAATATATTTTTAAATTGTAACATAAAATAGTATATATTTATCATGTACAAATATTTTGAAAAAGTATGCATTGTGAAATCGCTCAGCAGAGATAATTAACATGTATTAGCTTACTTATATTTTTGTGGTGAGAACATTTAAAATCTACTCTCTTAGCAGTTTTCAAAAATACATGTGCAGGAACTATAGTCATATTGTTGTGCAATAGATCTCCTGAACTTATTCCTCCCATCTAAATGAGAGTTTGTACCATTTCACCTATCTCTCCTTCACCACCACTGTCACCCCCCCACCCGCTGCTGTTAACCAAAATTTTACTCTCTACTTCTACTTTTTTAGATTTCACATATAAGTGAGATCTTGCAGCACTTTTCTTTCTGTGCCTGGTTTATTTCATTTAACATAATGTGCTCAAGGTACATGTTATTGTAATTGACAGGATTTCCTTCTTTTCTAAGGCTAATTAGTATTCCATTGTGTATGTATACCATATTTTCTTGATCTAGTCATCTGTTGATGGACACTCAGGTTATTGTCAAATCTTGGCCATTGTGGATAATGCTGCAATGAACATGAAAGTGCAGATATATTTTCAGCACAGTAATTTACTTTCCTTTGATTATATACCCAGAAGTGGCATTGCTGGGTCATATGGAAGTTCTATTTTTAATTTTTGGAGGAGCCTTTAGACCATTTTCCATAATGGCTTGTACAAATTCATATTTCTGCCAACAGTGCACTAGCGTTTCCTTTTTCCACAACTTTGCCAACACGTGTTATCTTTTGTTGTTTTAAATTTTTATTTTAAAGATGTGGGGTACACTTCAGTTGTATTTTTGATAATAGCCATTCTAACAGGTGTGAAGTGATATCTCATTGTCCTTCCACATTCTTTTTCACTACCCTGCAATGGCAGAAACCATCTTTCTGCTCCTTAAATCCTCACAGACACTCCTCTTGTCTTTGTGCTTGCTGTTTCTTCTGCCTGGTAGTTTCTTCTCCTTTGCCCTTTGCAGCGTGGATTCTCTGTGATCATTTAGGTCTGAACTCTAATGTCACCTCCTCAGAGGTACCTCTGGCCATGCAGCCAAAAGCAGCTCCCTCCTTTCTCCTCACTTCTTTCCTCTCAGACCAACAGTCTCTAACCCATTGTCAAACCTGCTTTTTCCTTATAGCACATTTCTCTATTGGAAATTATTGTCAATTAGTTTATATATATATATATATATATATATAGTCATTTGTTTTCTTGTTTATTGAGAGGCAGTAGAACACAGTGGTTAAGCATAAACTCTGGAGTCAATTTGGGTTAGCATCCTGTTTCTATCACTTACTGTTTGAATGACAGTGACAAATTACTTAGTTTCCCTGTGCTTTGATTTTATCATTAGTAAAACTGGGATATAAAGAGTACCTATCTCACAGGGCTGTTGTCAGCATTGAATGACTCAATAAAAATAAATTACACAGTAACACTAATAAATTATTATTACTATTACTATTATTATTACTATTATCAATTAGTTCTTACATTAGAATGATAGCAATAAGAAACTTAGCCCTCTAACACAAAGCTGAGCCCTCTGTTATTTAGCATAGTGTTTGGCAATAGTAGATACTCAATTAATATTGGTTGAATAAATGTTTTATAGAGGAAGATAAGAAATTTTCAGGGGACTAGATCTGAAAAAGCAATCTAACTCAATGATGAAAAGAAAGTCACTATTATATAATGCTGGGGTAGAGATAGGAAGTGTTGTTAGCACAATTAGCTGTAACCTGATATTAATGAGGCCAAGGTGATAGGTTTGGCACCTTTGTATGTTCCACTTAGGTTCGTTCTCTGTCTGATCATTTCCTCTGAATTTCTATTGCTAGTCAGCTGTCTTATACATCAATGCCTGAAATCAGGGAGACAGAGAACAAAGAATACACTTCTATCAATCATGGCTAAGAGAAACACAGCTGAAAGTGTATTTCTGATCAAAAGTGGGGTGACTCCTGGCATTATCAACACAACAGATGTTGACGCTAGCTCTCCACCAAGTTCAAATCACCTAGCACAAGTGATCTCACCCCAATAATATTTCCAGTGCCTAACAGCCCCCTTCTGGGGCAAAAATTGGATTTAAGAAATTGGGATAAGCACTCTCAATTTCTTCTCCTTTCCTGAAATATTTTTGGCTGCCACCAGGTGGTACTAGGTAATCACATCAGAACAGGACAATGTGGTTTTATAATACCCACAACTGCTAAGAGTTGCAAATAATTGTTTTTTGTTGTTGTTAGCATAATTTCTGGAAACACAGATATTGTGTAAGACAGAATACATATCACTCTTAGTTGGGACTTCTAACACAATATTTGGCATTCTCTAATATTCAAATTGTCCTCCAATTTGGGAGAAAACTTCATCTTCCTGGGACTAAGGCTGTCATTTCAAAGCAGCTTTTGTCTTAATCATGAAAGAAATCCTAGGTCACGATGATTTTAGGTCTCTAGAGAAAGTCTTTCCACTTCCCCTTGGATATTTATCTGGCATTTTGCCAGGAGTTTTCTCCTCTTTCTTCTTCTTTTTTTTCTTTCTCTTCCTGTTTTCCTCTTCCTCTTCTTCCGCCTACTCTTTCTTTATATCCTTTTCTCCTTCTCTTTTTCTCCTACTTTTCCTCTCTGGTCCCTAGATACATGTTTTGCCTGCCTCAGTTCACTCATCTGAAAAATGGGGATAGAAATAAATGCCTAATCAGGTTCTGTAAATGTGAAGGCATAGGTCTGAGGAAGTACTCAATAAAAGGTAAAAATTCGTTGTCATTCTAATGAACCTTCCCAACAATTTCTTAGGGTTTGAATTCTTCCAGTTAATTTTATTTCAATTTTAGAGGGATTGAACCCCCTTCTAACCCACTTCCACCAATGACAAAAGGAGTCCACATGAGCCATCTACTATGCTAGCATACAGCTATGAGACATATCATCAGAAAGAATAATTTCCATTGACTGGGCACAATCTTTTTGCTACTTTTCTTAATTACTCTGTTTCTGATCCCTTAACTACACTGTTCCTGTTCAATGCCAACTGCATCTTTTTGTTGTTTTTGAGTTGGAGTCTCACTCTGTCACCTGGGCTGGAGGGCAGTGGCACGCTCACAGCCACCACAGCCTCGACCTGCTGGGCTCAGGCAATCCTTCCACCTCATTCCACCTCAGCCTTCCAGGTAGCTGGAACTACAGGCATGCACCATCATGCCCGGCTAATTTTTCTTGATTTATTGTAGAGATAAGGACTTTCCCAGGCTGGTCTCAAATCCATGGGCTCAGTCAATCCTCTCACTTTGGCCTTTCAAAATGCTGGGATTATGGGCATGAGCCACCGTGCTCGGCCCCCGACTACATCTTTCAACCCAGGCTTGAAACGAAGACTTGTTCTCTCTCCTAGATTATTGAGATACCTTCTTTCTTCAGTCTAAAACATAAATAACTTATCTCTTATTTCCAAGTGTATATCTCTACTTGCCTTTCTGCTCATGTGAATGCACAGATTATATCCTCAGTATCCTTTTATTTTCTCCTCTCTATTCTATTACTCTTTTAAAAACTTTGTGCTCCAAACTTATATTATCCTAAAATTTTAGTCAACTAATCATTAAGAACCAGTAACTTTATAAAAGAAAAAAAAATCAGCTATCTTCTACGTACATTTAGGTTTCTCATTCCAAACTGAGCATATATGGAATTCCAAAGAAGCTAACCATGTATGACTGCAGAGAGTGGAATTCAAACAGATTTCTTAATGGCTGGATTAATAATGGCCTGTTCAAAGCAACTCCTTGCCCTGAAACACATCTGGCAATACCTACAATATATCTAACTAAAACTTCTGCTGCTGTCATAGAACAACTGCATGATAGCAGAGAGTCTTTAAAGTCCTCTTAATATGGAGAAGTGGGTAGTGGAGTGGAGGATGCATAAGGGAGAGACAGTACCAGATAAAATAAATTCTCCTTTATTTATATCACCTTTTCATGCATCTCTAAAATTGGTTCAAATTCCTAATCTTACTTAAAAACTCAATAATTAAAGAAAGATTTAGATGATATTCAAATCAGCATCACTTATGCACTTGAATAAAACATACAATTTTCCTTCCTGCTTTTCTCAACCCATTTTTAAAAGATAGTCCAACTTCATGGGTTTTGGAAAAAGTATTCACAAACATCTTATTTTATGATAGCAAAACTTTTAGTTTTTTCTGGACTCCTTACGTTTGGCTTAAAGCAATATAGGTATTCTCTCATTTTATTTTATTCTGAGTAATATCGCAAACAGTAATTCATTTATTTTGATAAACTTCTAAGGAATAGCTTAGCTGAAGTCAATAAAAGTCAAAGTTACCATTCACATGGGTGTTTGTTCCATTTTTGACAAGCCTCAAAACTATAACATGATACTTAAAGAAAAAAAAATCCAGCTATTGTATATGTACACTTTCCAAACTAAGCATATATGGAATTCCAAAGAAGCTAACCATGTGTGACAGCATAGAATGGAATTCAAATGGATTTTCTAATGACTGGATTAATAAATACATAAGAAGATTATTGATATTTATTGAAAGCAAAGAAACATTGAAACATTTGGGGGACTGTGAAAGATTGTAAAGGGTTGTAAATTCTAAGGGTGAGACCAGCTCTCTCATCCTAATTTATTGAAATTCATGTTTGTTTACTTGCCCTCCACTGGGGACAGAGAAAACTGAGTTTAATGAGGTTTTGATTACTTGAATAGACAGGAAAATCACTTGTGAGAAAAATATTACCTGTAGGTCAAATTGGTTACATTAATGGCTTATGGTATTAGGGCAGTTAGATTCTCCTTACTCATTCTACAGAATTTTCCTTTTTCTGGGAGGTGTTTTGCTCTGCTTGCAGACTGTACACTCTCCTTGCTTGATACATCCTGACAACACACCGTTCCTAGTCGAATTGGCCTGTGACAAAATGGCGGCAAAAACAAAATAACCTCTTGGGCTGGGAGGAATTGGGCATAGGCTCTGTACCTCAACATCCCCAGGTCTAAAAACTGTGCTCTTTACTGGCCAGATGACATTGGGGAAGTCACTCATTTTTTCTGAACCTCAATTTTTCATCTGTCAAATGGCCTAACAGTATCAGTAATGGCCACTGGTGCCAATTTCCAGTTCATCGGGTTGACGTAGCAATAAAATGAGAAAACCTTTGCAAATCATGTAGCACCTGACACATAGTGGTAGCCAGTACATAGTACTTTTCTAGATGGAGGAATTGCTTGTCAGATTTAACAAGTTTTAGGTGTTTATCTTGATCATGAGCTTTGATTGGTGACAATATTGCTCCAAAGAGTTTCTATTTTAATTGCCTTATAGAGGACAGTTTTGTGTTACACTGAAGAAAACACTAGTAGGAGAAAAGCAAATCTTTAAAGCGGAAACCTCTTGACTTATATTCTGCTCTTACTCACTTAAACCTCTAAATCCACAGCTACAAGCAACCACAGGCCACAAGTCCTAAACAAGCATTTGAATCAAATAAGACATTGAATCAAACTCTAGCTTGTTTGTCTTCTCCTTTACTGGCATGGAAAATGTTAAAAGTGATCATAATGGTAATATATTTAAGTTTTTCATGTTTTTGTTTCAAAAAATATGATTTTACATTATATGGAGCAAATTGCTACAACATTGAGTTCAGTTCTTGGCAAATTAAACATGTACTGTGAAAAGGCTACTCAAAATTGATGGTTTTTGAAATTAAGTTTTAAAAAAAAGTTTTTTGATGGATGAAATTCCTGCTCTCCTTCTATGTATTAGGACTTCTTCCTATCCTTTTTGAGTACCATCCCCCGACCCACTATAGCATCCTAGACATTTCCTTCATAGCATTATCCATCGTGGAAGTGGATTAATTGCTAATGCAATTATTTGCTTAAGGTCGCACTCTTTAACTAGAGGGTGAGATCTCTAAGGGCAGGAGTCATGCCTGTCCACTGCCCCGTTGCCAGAATCTAGACAAGAAATGGGCACATGGTAGACTCTCAAAAACATTTGGAGAGGCAGAACAGGCTGTGGTGAGGAGTTAGCTGTGGAGTTTGAGAGGCCTGGATTAGAATCTGGATAAAACCTTACACTCTCTGCATACCTGTGCCAAATTGTTAAATTCCCTAATCAGTTTCCTCTTTGACAAAATGACGAAAATAATATTCATGTTGAAGAGATACCATAAAGGTAAAATAATAATGTACATAAAGCAAATAGAATTTTACCTAGTATAGGCCATGGTTTTAAAAATAAATCATTGTTGTTATAATTATCATAGTTATTGTATGGTTGATACATGTGGAGTTAATTCTTAATGTGATGACAAGGACTAGGCCTTGGACTATTGAAGCCTTTTAGAGGCATTGTCTCCCAACTTCCCACCCCTTTCACAGCTCAATCCAGATGCCTTTTTGAAATCTACCCAGCTCCTGGTTCCTTTTAAACTTCAAAATACAGCACCTTAAGGTATCAAATGTCAATAAAATGCAGTATTACAAAGAATCTATGAATCTGTTTAGGACCCTGTTATCAGTTAATATTTTGAAAGACAAAATATATTGTTACTAGCACCAGTTTCTAATAATCAGTAGTATAAAATGATTTTCATAAAATTACATATAATATTGACCTACGTTTTGAAGCCCAGTGATAGGAAGAACAATGATTTCTTCAGCGTAATGTTGTCGTCTGATTGGTACATAAGGAAGCAAAGAACTCAAATACATGTCCTGTGAAATAAAAATGCTCCTTCTGAAATTCAATTAATTCAACTTTTATTTTTTCCTTAGTTAAAAATGTTTGCCACTTGAAAGAGAAAATTTATGATAATAGAAATTATACTTTTATTAATTACTCAGGCTTATTAAATCATTATTCAAATACAGAAATTTAGTAAAACATTAAATTCAGATAATTCACTTTCCTCTTTATTTATTTCTAAAATTTGCATTTTTTGCATTGTATGCCCTCAACTATACCAATGAAGATTTAAAATACGTTATTATCAAAGCATTCATGCACCTGGATATCTACAACCTTGCCACTTAAGCCTATCCCCTACATAGTAGTTAACTATTGGGAAAAATGAAGACAAAAAACTAATGTCATTTTTGTAAGGAAACAGGATTCCTGAGAAATATAAGAACATCTACCCAAAGGAAGATTTCAAAATCTCTGTGGGAGTGTTGATGGCTTTGGTCATTTCACGCTCCTAAATGCTGTTTGCTTATTCCAAAACTGCAATTCTCATTAAGGGGACATGATCACAGGTGAAGGGCTCTTGAATTATTCTTAGTACTCTTGATCAGTAATATTGTTATTTATTTTGCTAAGTATTATCTACTGATCACTAGCCTCTGCCCTATTCTTTAAATACTTCTGGAAAACATGAATTCAAATCACTCTTCAGCATATCATGATTTCAGGTATGGAGGAAGCATTGCCCCAAAAGAACACAACATGTGCCACACCTCTCTTATCATTGTGAAATAAGGACAATTTCTCCTTGTTTTCTTTTTTAGGGATTAGGGATGGGAGGGTAACTCCTATGTACCAGATATGGGATCAGGTGGTAGAGATTCAAGGATAAACCAAGAAAGATGAGCAAAAACCAAAAACCAAAATAGAAAGGTTAGCAAACAGTTATCAACCAACATTCTAAACTCCACAGGCTTTAAAAGTAAGTCTAGGAACACTGTACTTTATTTGCTAAGCCTTAAAAAAAATGAAAAAAAAACCCCAAAAAACAATACAAGAAAAAAGAAATCCTAAGGGCCAGTAGCCATAAGACTCTATTTACATATTCTTCCACCTCTCGAAATTCATGCAAATTAATGTGTAATTACATTTAGATGGCGCAGCTGCTCTGATACTCTGTGCTTACAGCATTTATTTCTGAGTTTCAAAGGTTTCACAAGGAAACCTTGAAAGAAGAAAGTAAATATTTTGAAAAGGAGTTACAATTTGTCAGCAGTAATCCTTCCCTAGATAGGAAAAGAAAGGCAAATCTTGGTAGATCAGAGAATTGTGGCTTTCAAAAATAATAGCATTACTCTGAAATTCAATCTGCTAGCATTATTTTTCCAAGAAATCCTTCTATGCATTCAATTTCTTTGTCATTTATTACAATAAGAAGCAAAGTGGTCCAAAAGAGAATTGTTTGCAGTAAGCATAGAGATATTCCGAACAAAGATAGAATTTGATAGCATGCACAAACATGGGGAAACAAAATAATAACACATTACTTATCCAGCATTCTGAGTCATCTTCTCCTCAGAGAGCTTTGTGTATTTGATAGCAAAGGAAGGATAAATCATATTTACTTGAATGTTAAAATGAGTGATAGGGTGAACATGCTATTTTAAAGAAATATGAGACCAGAATGTTGGTACCATCACATATGGAGGCTGGAAGGAATTCATAAATGGTCAATCGCATATCGTTTGTTGGTAGAAGATAAACCTTTTTATGCTATATAAGAAAACTCCATACTGGGTGCTGCCAGAGGTCTAACTGTCTTCCTGGTGCCATATAACATTCAGAGCCCTTTCTGGGTATGTCAGGAAGATGTTCCCTAGTGCTGAACAATAGTGGTCACAGGGCAACAGCAGATAACTAGTTAGCTGGGAAATGAGGATCAGAGGTTTGCATTAACCACGGCCAGTGCACCCAATAATGAGTCACAGCTGTGCTACTCTTGGAAAATGAACAATCTCTCATGGATAAGACAGATTTTTCCTGAGATCAGTTTGGGCTTTTAAATGATGGATGAAACCAATTTAACAGTGGCAGGGTTAGCCCAAATAATATGGCTTTACTTAAAAGCAATATTTTTATTCCTGATTTGTCAGTTCCATCATTCTCTCTTCACTGACTGTACAGATACATGTAAAGCAAACGGCCCATGGCCTGACACATAGTAGGCAGACAATGAATGGTAGACAACCTTATTTGTGTTAGTATTATGATTTTTTTCTTACTAGAATGACATGACTTCAACCACTATTGATTTATTTTTATGTTTCCAAATAGAAATTTTGATTCATAACTCTCCCTAATATCCATCCATATTACATTGTTTTATATTATGCTTAAGGACATGAGTTGATTTTGAGTCCTCTTCTCTGGACTTATAACTTGTTTGAGACACTTACAACCAGACATCCAATTATACCCAAAGGGAAAATTTATAACAGTTTAAAAGAGGAATTTAACTGTCAGGTATTCCACCAGTAAGTAATGTCAGCATTTTCTTATAGCTAAATGGATTCATCGAGATGTTATATTGCTTTAATTCTATGATGCCATCAATTTTAGGGTACATTATCAGTTGAGTCTCAAAATTTTTCCGTGAGGAAAATACTTCATTTAATGTACAGATTAATTATAAATGATATCTTGGTTTAGAAACATTCTAAGATAAACTGCATTTTTAAAGTTGAAATCGATAGTAATTTGTGAGCACAAAATAAGTGCACAGAATCTTAACATGATTTTATGTTCTTTAATGTTGACTTAAAATTACAATATCAAAAGGAAAAAAAATAACACAGAGCCTAATTACTCTCATTTTCTTAAGGATAGCTTTCATTTTCAATCAATCTCCTGCTTACTCAGGTTTCATCACTCAGTCGTATAATGTAAGGCAGGCTACTAACCAGCTTAGGTCGATTTTTTCATCTTTGCAAACAAAAGTTCCTTAACAAAACTTTCTCTAGAGGTTGCTTCCAGTACTACTGCATCTAATTGATTCGTCATAAGCATTGGAAAGTTACATGTAATTTTTTGCTCATTTAAAGACAGAAAAATATGATAAATTTTTTGAAAGAAACAAAGGATTTTTAAGCTTGACTTATTTTTTTGTTTGTTTGGTTAATGTAGATAACACTGAACTGATTTTAGTCCACAGATAAGTTGTTCTTGTATTGTCAAGTTGTACATGCTCTGTGGTGGAATGACACAAACATTTTCTCCAAAAGCCAGCGTTGCAGACCATATTCGGTTGCTATAACTCAGTTCAGCTATTGTTTCACAAAGTAGACAATGATATTACAGAAATGAATGGGCAAGTATTCCAATAAATTTCTGTTTACCAAAATAGATGGGCTGAATCTGGATCTTGGGCTGTAGCTTGAGGACCCCTTGTAGTTGGGGACAGAAAATTAGATTCAATGCTACAATTTTGCTAAATAAACAAGATTAGGCAAGAAACTGCTTTGGAAATTTTTATTCATTCATTTATTTATTCAAGAAGCATATTTATGCATTCAATTCGCAGACACTTGTTGAGTACTAACAAGGTGTCAGGCACTGGTCCCTACACTCCTCTTTCTGGGGATATTATTCCTATAATATCAAGAAAGAAAGACAAACTCCTTGCCCTGATGGAGCTTAAATTTCAGAGGTGGGTGGCAGGAAATAGTAATCCAACATATGTGAATTCCAATAATAATCAGGGCAAAAATATAAAGCAATGGAAGAGTGTCTGTTGGAGGCAAATTGAGCTATAAGTGGTCAGGGAAGGGCTCTCAGAGGAAGGAACTTTTGAATAAAGATTTAAATGATTTACAGAAGATAGTCATATGGTTCTTTGAGGAAAAGCAAAACATGCAAGATCACTGAGACAGATAAACAGTATGTATTGAATAAGGCATGTGTAGATAGCAGGAAGGTAATAGTATCACAGAAGTAGAAGAATCCAGACCACATATTACCTTGTAGTTCATGATGTCTAATACCACCTTGGACAGGCAGGCACTTGTTACTGGGAATAATAACAGATGGCTCCTACGTTTGTACAGTTTTAACTTCAGAGTCAAACTTTAGATAGTAGCAGCCATAAAACAGGCCTGGCAAAACAGGCAGGTAACTTGTACAATCACAGAGGGACACGGGTGAGAGACAGTAGGTGAAAAAAGTCAAATCATTCAAAGTACCAATGAAAATTTGTTTGCGAAATTGTGTCATCTTGTTTGTTTCGAAGAGTAATAATGAAGACCTATGAATGATCACAAATCACACCCTGGGCTGCCCCACAAAATGCCTGCAATTATGCTGTTGGTGTCAGGCAAGCTATTTTTAAGGATCAATTAGTTAATTGTATGTTGCTTTAATTATTTACACTCTTTTTAAAGCTTTCTTTATGTGTAACAGCTGAACTCAGAAGAAAGTAAAGCTTGCAGAGGAATTCTTCAAATGTGGATGTAACGTAGTAAAATATATTAATGGATTTACTTGATAGCTGTCATGGTGTTTAAATAGGGTTCTGTTCATGCTTACAAAAATATTTTATCATCCACTTGACTTCAAAGAGTCAAGAATGTAGAAAATCTTCACATTTCTCTCGTAATGGGAATTTCTAGTTCTGCAAATCTCTTTTTAGCAGTCTTTCAGTATGGATCACATATTGCAATTTAAAAATTAACCTTAAGACTAAAAAAAGGGAATAGTAAAGTATTACATTTTTCTTAACATCTACCTAGTTAATTAGCAAAGCAATTCAAACTTTTGAGCTTTTCAGTGTATAAAAAGGTTTTATGCATAGCAATTTCAATGGCTATACCTGGGACATGCAGAAGCATGAAGCAATTTGAAAGAATATAACAGTGGAATCACACTAAAAACACTTTTACAATTTTTAATTATTTTTTTCAATGAAAAAATCTATCCCTTATTTTAAAATTTCCCCGAATTCTACTTATTCGATATTGATAAGAATGTAATTTCAACACCAATGGGCAATTAAGTTTTTTTTAATTATTCAAAATGTGAAGTGAAAAATGCCTGCCTGTGTCTCCTCTGATATTTCTGTTTATAATCTATGACTCTTATCAACCTTATACACCCTATTAGTGTCTGTATGAAAATGAGATTTATTGACTACTGGGCATGGTTCAGTTTAGATACTTGATAAATGTCTGAAAAATAAATGAATGAAAAAATAAATAAATGAGTAAAGAGATGAACCTATATCTCAACTCTTCAACAAGTGATAATCATAGAGAAAAGCTATAAAAGATTTCTGAAATGTGAATTATTGTCTTACATTTTTAATTCCTCCATAGCTGTGGTCATACTTGTGGCCACATTCCTGAGATAGGCCAATTGGAATATTAGTGGAAGTGGCATATACCTTTTCCAAAACTGACTCATAAGAACTTCCCACACAACCTTCAGGCTCTTTGTCTTCCACCCTCTGCAGCACATATTGACATGGGAGGCCAAGCATTAAAGATGGTGAAGTTCATATGGAAGCAAAAAAAGAACACAAATAGCTAAAGCAATTATCAGCAAAAGAAACAAAACTGAAAGCATCACACTTCCAGACTTAAAACTTTATTATAAGGCATGGCATGGTATTGGTATAGGAATAGACATATTGATCAATGGAACAGGACAGAGAATTCACAAATAAAAACATGGTCCCTCAACCCACTCATGTTAAACAAAGTCATCAATAACAAACATTGGAGAAAATAATCCACGTTTAACAAATGGTGCTGGGAAAACTGACTAGCCTCATGCAAAATAATAAAACTGGACCCTCATCACCATATACAAAAATTAACTCAAAATGGATCAAGGACTTAAATGTGAAACCTCAAACTATAATAATCTTGGAAGGAAACATAGGGAATGCCCTCTGGGACATTGGAATAGGCAATGAATTCATCAGCAAGACCTCACAAGCAAATGCAACAAAAGCTAAGATAGACATGTGGTTCTTATCAAACTGAAAAGCTTTTGCACAGCAAAATAAAATATTAAGACAGTAAAAAGACAACCCACGAAACGGGAAAAACACATTTGCAAGCTATACTTCTGAAAAATGCCTAACATTCACTATCTACAAGGAACTCAAACAAATTGAAAGAGAAAAAGCAAGCAACCTTACTAAAAAGTGGGCAAAGGACATGAACAGATACTTCTCAAAAGATTACATACAAGCAGCCAACAAACGCATGAAAAAACGCTCAGCCTAAATATCAAAGAAATGCAAATCAAAACTACAATGAGATACCAGCTAACACTGGTAAAGATCGTTATCATTAATAAGTAAAAAAAAAAAAAAACTCAAAAGAAACAAACAAAAACAGGTGTTGGTGTAGCTACAGAGAAAAGGGGACACTTCTACACTTTCGTTGGAAATGTAAGCTAGTTCAATCTCTATGGAAAGCAGTGTGGCAATTTCTCAAAGAACTCACAATCGAGCTTCCATATGGTCCAACAATTGCTTTTCTGGAAATATACCCAGAGGAGCATAAACAACTCTACCAAAAAAGACCTGCATATGTATGTTCATCGCAGCACTATTCACAATAGCAAAACATGGAACCAACCCTACTGCCAATCCAAAGTGGACTGGATAAAGAAAATGTGGTACATATACATGCTAGAATATTATACAGTTATAAAGAAGATCAAAATCATGGTCTCTGCAGCAACTTGAATGCAGCTAGAGACCATTACACTAAGTGAACTAACACAGAAACCAAAAATGGAATACTGCATATTCTCATACATAAGCGGACCCTGAACACTATCACACTAGCACAAGTGTGGGATAGGCAGATGCTGGACACTGCTAGGGGAGGGAGAGAGAGGATGGAAGCGGGCACAAGGCAACATGCTGGGTACTTGATCCACTATCATGGGGAGATATGGCCCGCTAAAAGTCCAAACTTCACCTGCATGCAACCTACTTATGTAGTAAATCCCCACCTATACCCCACAGCTCTAATAACAACAACAACAACAATAATAATAATGGTGGCATATGTCAGCCCAGGTTCCCGAACAATTGTTTGGCACAGCGCCTTCTGCTGAAATTTTGGTTATGGAAGTAATGCATAAATATTTATAGTCTTAAGGGACTGATAGTTCAGGATTCATTTGTTATAGCAATCATTTTTTTTCTTAACAATTTTCCCGTCTTCACTAAGGCCTCACTTATCAAAGGATTTTGCTCTTACTGTTCTAATGGTGCCCTATGAAATCCTACCCATCTGTTAGTCCTCAGCTCAAGTGTCACTTCTCAAGGGGAAATTTATATTCTTTCCTTATTATTAGGTTACTTCTCTTCTATATTCTCCTTGGAATCATATTACCCTACTCTTTAGTATTTGTCTAGTAAATCTTCAATGCCACAGATGTACCTTCTCATTAGGTCAATGATGAGGCATGGACTTCAGGGAAGGTGGGCATGGATAGGTGCTGTGAACCTGGACCAGGAGGCCAGGGCAGAGGTGCAGGTGAGCATATACAAAATACTCCATTGAACACCCACAGACCCCACTGAGGGAGATGATTGCCAATCCAATACAGTTGGTGATCAATTAGAATGTTAATACAAATAAAAGCTCATTGATGTCAGCAGGCTTCTAAAGCATTGGAAAGTTCATGTTACCAGTATTCGCTGAATAAAAGACTGACTGACAATATAGACATTCATTAAGTAACTGGAAGGTTTTACAAGAAGTCTCAAGGTCAACCTCCATTTGTCAACCAGGTAGCTCAGATTTACTGCACATTATTTGTAACTGAGTGTGTGTTTTGTGCTACAGAATCTTCAGAAAGCCCTTGACTGACTGTGCAGTAGAAAACGGAAGCATTGGCATAAATGGAAACATTATCTGTTGTTCCAGGAATCAAATAAAGGAACCAATAGCACTGTTATTTAAATTTTCCTTTGCTTGTTTTGTTTTATTTTTTTAGGGTAATAGTCACCATTTATAAGACAACTGCCTTCACTTTGATTCCAACTGAGAACAGCCAGGTTTCAATGCCTCATTAAGAATGTTGTAACTTCTTTCTGCCCAAGTAAACTCTTAATTCTCCTGTTTGCTGAATTCTCATGCTACTCATGAAAGTTGCATGAGTAACCCAGCTACACCCAGATGGTTGAATCTCGCTTTTTGGGAAGTAAACATCACTTCTGCAAGGAAACAAAGTAAGTGACCAGCTTCTGGGCAATCCCACGTTTCCCAGCTCCCCTTTCTGTTTCTAGTTCTTTGTTCTTGTGATCTCTTCTTCTTGCTCATTTCTTATGCCAAATACTTTACTCTGGAGACATGGATTTCTTAAGGAATTTTAGTATATACAATATTTAACATAGTATAAATACAGTATTAAGAATTTTTTTTTTTTTTTGAATTGGAGTCTCAATTCATCACCCAGACTGGAGTGCAGTGACCGCTCCCGGCCACAGCAGCCTCAACCTGCTGGGCTCCGGTGATCCTTCCGCCTCAGCCTTCCAAGTAGCTGGAACTACAGGTGTGCGCTACCA
>CAUYQG010259920.1:0-23382 GCA_963574415.1 Tarsius wallacei | reverse complement strand
GAGGATGGCCTGAGCCTAGGAAGTCAAAGCTGAGGTGAGCTGTGATTATGTCACTGCACTCCAGCCTGGGTGACAGAGAAAGACCCCATTAAAAAAATATATATAAATTACAGTAATGAAACATGACTAGGCAGAGATAACAACGGTATGATGAGACAAAAACTACCATAAAAATACCTAAGATCAAAGCAGTGAGAATATGAATCAACTTTGCCAAGAAAAGAATCTGCAGAAGACGGTAAACATGAGAAACCATCTGGAACATGGAAGGAATGTCTGGAGAGAAGAAGGGAATATGCAAGGAATGACGACCCACAAGGATTAAGGAAGGTCTGATCTTTGCATCCTCAAGGAAGATGCAGCAAAATGAAACATTCGTTCGTTCAGGTAATTGTCCGCGATTGGTAAGGGAAGGGATCACGCAGACACTGGGAGAACAGTGCTCCAGGCAGCGGACAGAGCAGGCAGGAGCATGCCTGTGGTTCTCAAGGAATATCGAGCCATTGTGGCAGAGCATCAGGGAGAAGAAGACACTGGTGACATCAGCAAGATGGATAGAAAGCAGAGGGCGTTCCAGAAGGTTTAGGGCTTGGCATCCCAGATGGTTCTGGCTCTGAGTGGCACGGACATCTGGGAGGGTTCTGAGCAGAGGAGGAACATAATTTGCCTTATTTGAGAAAATTTTTAACTTTTTTATTTATTTTAATTTTTTTTTAGTCAGATCTCACTGTGTCACCCAGGCTAGAGTACAGTGGCACGATCATGGATCACCATAGCCTCAACCTCCTGGGTTCAGGTGATCCTTCCACCTTAGCTCTCCAAGTAACTGGGTCTACAGGCACATGCCACTACGCCTAGCAATTTTTTTTTTTTTTTTGAGTTGGAGTCCCTCTCTGTCACCCAGACTGGAGTGCAGTGGCCATTCCCGGCCACCGCAGCCTCGACCTGCTGGGCTCCGGCAATCCTTCCGCCTCAGCCTTCCGAGTAGCTGGAACTATAGGCACGCGCTATCACGCCCGGCTGATTTTTGATTTATTGTAGAGATGAGGTCTCGCCAACTTGCCCAGGCAGGTCCCGACTGGCTAGTTTTTTAATGTTTTGCAGAGATGGGGTCTTGCTATGTTGCCCAGGCTGGTCTTGAACTCCTAGGCTCAAGAAGTCCTCCTGTCTTGGCCTCCCAAAGAGCTGGGATTACAAGCACGAGCCACTGAACCCAGCCAATCTGGCTTATTTTAAAAGGTTGTCTCCGGGCTGGGCTCAGTGGCTCAGCCTGTAATCCCAGTACTTTGGGAGGCCGAGGCGAGGATTGCCTGAGCCCGTGGGTTCGAGATAGCCCGGGCAACTCGGCAAGACTTCGTCTCTACAATAAATAAAAAATTAGCCAGGTGTGGTAGTATGCACCTGTAGTTCTGGCTACTTGGAAGGCTGAGGCAGAAGGATCACCGGAGCCCAGCAGGTTGACGCTGGGGTGGCCGTGAGTGTGCCATTGCGCTCTAGCCTGGGTGATGGAGTGAGACTCTGACTCAAAAAAAAAAAAAGGTTGTCTTCTGTCTCTGTGTTAAGAATATGCTGGGATAGAGTCAGAAAAGCGCGAGGTGACGAGACCATTTAGATGCCTCCTGCAGCGACCCAGGTTCCTCCCACATAATCCACAATATTAGAGCCTTGGATCAGGAGGTAATGCTGGCAGTGGTGAGAGCTGGTTGAATTCTGAGTATATTTTGAAGGTAAAGCCAAGAGAATTGGCTGCAAATTGAGAGAAAAAGGGAGTTATCAAGAATTATTGCAATCGCAAGGATGGACATGCCATCAGTGAGACAAAGACTGGGAGGTCAGGCCGGATAAGGAGCTATGTTTGGATATGTTATGTTTGAGAAGCCACTTGGCAGGTGAAGACATGAACCTGTAGTGTGGGGCAGTGGTCCCAGCTGGAAATGTCAAATTTGCAAGTCAGTTCTGAGATGGGACCAATGCTTCAAGAGTTTACAGGTCATCTAAGTTCAAGGATCACTGGAGCCCAGGAGGTTGAGGCTGCCATGAGCTATGATCATGCCACTGCACCCTAGCCTGGGTGATAGAGCAAGACCTTGTCTCAAATCAAAAACCAGGCATGGTGGCTCATGCCTATAATCCCAGCACTTTGGGAGGCCAAGATGAGAAGACTGCCTGAGCCCAGGGGTTTTTTTTTTTTTTTGAGTCAGAGTCTTACTCCATTGCCCAGGTTGGAGTGCAGTGGCACACTCACAGCCACCCTGGTGTCGACTTGCTGGGCTCCGGCGATCCTTCCATCTCAGCCTTCCAAGTAGCTGGAACTACAGGCACATGCTACCATGCCTGGCTAATTTTTGATTTATTGTAGAGACGAGGTTTTGCCAAGTTTCCCAGGCTGGTCTTGAACCTGAGAGCTCAGGCAATCCACTCGCCTTGGCCTCCCAAAGTGCTGGGATTATAGGCTGAGCCACCGAGCCTGACTGCCCAGGGATTCTTGACCAGCCTGGGCAACTGGGCAAGACCTCAACACTACAATAAATAACAAAATTAGCCGGGGCATGGTGGCGCATACTTGTAGTTTCAGTTACTTGGAAGGGTGAGGCAGAAGGATCACCTGAGTCCGGCAGGTCAAGGCTGCGGTAGTCATGAGTATGCCACTGTACTCCAGCCTGGGTGACTGAGTGAGACTCCAACTCAAAAATAGAAAAACAAAAAACAAAACAACCAAAAAAAACAAGCAAGCAAACACTAATTTTCAGCTCAAGGAAAGAATGGTTTGATCACTTCCAGAAGAAAACACATTAGGATAATGTAGTTTGTGGGAGGCCACCAATAATTCAGGAGCATCAACACATTCTCTGTGAAAATGGAGAATAAAGAGGTCCAAGATCTAAGCTCTGGAGCACCCCAAAGTCCAATGGAAGGAAGAAGAAGAAAGGCACACAAGGAAACAGGGGCCAGGAAGGAGGAAAAAAGCCATCAGTGTGATTTCCTGGGAACCAGGGGAGGAGGGAACAGGTAAGAGTTTGGTCCAGTAGGGCCAGAGAAGCTACCAGGTCAGGTAAGAGGAAGGCCGACAATGGACCCTTGGACAGCAACATAAAGATCATGGGTACAAAAGAATTATCAGTAATGTCATGGAAAAGTAGGCTTCCATAATGGGTGAAAACCACTATAAATCCTATAAATCTAGGCATCTTGTAGTTTCCCAGATAAGACTGATAAAGGGAAACCACCATTCAGACATAATCTTGTGAAACAGTGAAGTTTTCTTTGTTTTGTTTTGTTTTTGAGTCAGGGGCCTCACTTTGTCTCCCAGGTTGGAGTGCAGTGGCACAATCACAGCTTACCCCAGCCTCGACCTCCTGGGCTCAGGTGATCCTTCCACCTCAGCCTCCTGAGTAGCTGGGACTACAGAAGCATGCCATCACACCTGGCTAATTTTTTAAAATTTTTGTAGAAACAGTGTCTTGCTATGTTGCTCAGGCTGGCCTTGAGCTTCTGGGCTCAAGCAATTATCTTGCCTCAGCCTCACAAAGTGCTGGGATTAGAGGCATGAGCCACAGCATCTAGCCTATGAAACTGTGAGGTTTCAAGGAAAAGGAAATTTCCAAGCTTCTAACACAAGAAATTAAAATCAGGCTTCTTTCAGATTTTAATCAATGCCGAAGGTCAATAAAGACAAAAGAAAAGCTGAGATTCACATAGAGATTATCTCACCTTTAAAGACATAACTTATGAACCCCATGACTACTCTCTCTCTCTCTCTCTCTCTCTTTTTTTGAATTGTAGTCTCACTCCGTCACCCAGACTGGAGTGCAGTGGCACACTCAAGGCCACCACAGCTTCGACCCTCTGGGCTCAGGCAATTCTTCCGCCTCAGCCTTCCAAATAGCTGGAACGACAGGCACGCCCCACAATGCCCAGTTAATTTTTGTATTTATTGTAGAGACAAGGTTTCACCAAGTTGCCCAGGCTGGTCTCGAACCCCTGAGCTGAGGCAATCCTCTTGCCTCAGCTTCTCAAAGTGCTAGTATTACAGGCTTGAGCCACTGTGCCCAGTCTACTCTTTCTCTTTAAGAAACCCTCCACACCTCCCATCCCCCTACACCCTGAACATAACTAGTGACTACAGAAATTTTAAATAAGGCAATTAGAGAAAGCCTCACTAAGACTATTCTGAAATGTGTAAAACGGATAAAGAAAACCATCAAATGTAAAAATTTTCAGCGGGGCACAGTAGTTCACATCTGTAATCCCAGCTCATCGCGAGGCTGAGGTGGTGGCTCACAATGGTAATCCCAGAACCTTGGGAGGCCGAGGTGAGAGGATTGTTTGAGTCCAGGAGTTCAAGACCAGCCTGGGCAACACAGTGAGACCTCATTTCTACAAAAAATTCGTTGGGCGTAGTAGTGCACACCTGTAGTCCCAGCTACTCAAGTGGCTGAGGCTGGAGGATTGCCTAAGCCCAGGAGTTGGAGACCAGCCTGGGCAACATAGCGAGACCTCATCTCTACAAAAAAAAAAAAAAAAAAAAAAATCATAAAATTTACCTGAGTATGGTAATGCACACCTGTAGTCCCAGCTACTTGGGAGGCTGAGGCAGGAGGATCACCTGAGCCCAGGAGGTCAAGGCTGTGGTAAGCCATGATCATGCCACCGCACTCCAGCCTGGGCGACAGAGTGAGACCTCAACTCAAAAGAAGGAATTATATCCCGCCATGTCAAAAGTGCCCTAAAGAAACCTGGCCATAGAGAAACAAAGGCTCTGGCTTTTTCCAAAAATCAACCAGATCCCAAGTTGGGGAGTGACTTGGCCAGCGGACAGGAAGACAATTGAATTTAATTCTCTAATGTCTTGGACAACTTACTGCTTACATGTATTTTCCACAAAAGGAATTTGAAAGCTACATGTAAAACACAGAGGTCTTAACAGAAGAAATGTCCAGTGGTGTGGACCGTGCTGAGAAGTATCCGTGACCCCAAGAAGCACCCACCTGCTGGGGACGGTGAAACAAGGCCACTGTGCAGGGGGAGAGGAGGCACACCAGAACTGCACGCAGCGGGTAGCGAAGCCCAGTGGCCCACACTCACGTTTTTCTGGTCGATCGACTCCGCTGCCTTGACTATTCCGTCCAGGCACTTCCCGATGATGGGTATCACCTGCCGGTCGACCTCGGCATACGTCTTCATTGACTCGCCAATCCTCACGATCCTCCTTTCCTCCATCTCTTGTATTTTCTGCAACATGAGATTTTGTATGAGGCAGATGGGGTCCCCTGTTATTTAAGGATGTTTTTCTACGGCAGCACTGTTTCCTTCACAAGGGAAAAAGGGTTAGGGTTGGAGCGGCGGTAAGTTTATTATGCCTCTGTATTCGCTGCCTGTGTATACATCATATAAATGGTGAGCCACCCCGATATGAACTTTGCACAATGCCATTTCCAATTTCAGTAAGAACCTCACACTCGGGCTGGTGTAGAGGTTCACGCCTGTTATCCCAGCACTTTGGGAGGCTGAGGTGGGAGGGACTGCTTGAGGCCAGGAGTTCAATACCAGCCTGGGCAACATAGTGAGACCTCATCGCAACAAATAATTTTAAAACTAGCTGGGCACGGAGGTGTGAGTCTGGAGTCCCAGCTACTTGGGAGGCTGAGGTCGAGGCAGTGATGAGCCGTGATTGTCCCACTGCACTTCAGCCTGGGCAACAGAGTAAGACCCCACCTCAAAAACATTTTCCCCAACTGTGATTCAATACTTGACAATTCACCAAAAGTGTGATATTTCGTTAACTCTCTTAACCTGACACAGGCTGAGCTAAAACTGGTGTATCTTTCTATTAAAACTTGGAAGTTCTTGTTTGCTGTGTGTGGAGACATCAAAAAGGAAATATTTATTTTTCTACTGAACTTGAAGTCATAAAAAGTTTCCCAAGATGGGAGATCATGTATATATCTTTTCTCATACCTATTTATTTATTTATGCATTCATTCATTCATCATACCCAACTTTTTTTTTTTTTTTTTTTTTGAGTTGGAGTCCCACTGCGTCACCCAGACTGGAGTGCAGTGGCCGCTCCTGGCCACCGCAGCCTCGACCTGCTGGGCTCCGGCGATCCTTCCACCTCAGCCTTCCAAGTAGCTGGAACTACAGGTGTGCGCTACCACGCCCAGCTAGTTTTTGATTTATTGTAGAGATGAGGTCTCGCCAAGTTGCCCAGGCGGGTCTCGAACCCGTGGGCTCAGGCAATTCACTCACCTCAGCCTCCCAAGGCACGGGATTACAGGCTGAGCCACCGAGCCCGGCTCATGGCCACCTTTCATGTCATGTTTGCAACTTTCTTCTCCTTTGGTTTGTCTCTTGCTTCTCCCCTCCTACAATTTTGTTCTTTCTTCATCTATCATCTCCATCAATACTAGGCTGCATTCTCAGCTCTTGGTTTTCTTCAGTGCTCATTGTCTCCAATATCTTTTCTCTAATTTTCTTTAAAGTCACTCATCATGTTCTCACCCCCCTCTCTCACTTACATTACTAGGTAACCAATAGTTTCCAGTTCCACCCCTTCCCACCCCCACCTGATACCCTGAGTTTCTCCAATTCTAACAACTTAATAATGATAATGCCTCCTTGCATTTTCACAAGTGTTGTCCCCATTTGGACAATCAAATATATGGTCTCTTTATCTATTACTCCCAGGGCCAAATCCACTGGTCAATTCTCAATACCTCAGTTCTCCTACCATGTTCCAAGGCTCCCAAAACACCACAGCAAACTCATTGGATCCCTCAGGATATTTTAAAATTTCAAGGAAAACACATCTGTCAAATTCTGCAAAAATACTAGCTCAAGTTTGCTCTCAGAGTCAACGTTAGATTACACTGCTTCCTTTCGATTGTGTTGTACCTTTGCAAAACTGGATTTTGGGTGCTTGTTGTATGTGATTTAAGAAGTAAGAACTGTGCAAAAATCAGTGTGGAACAGGAAATGAGTGTGGTGGTGCCCAAAGAGATTCCAAGATTTAGAATTTGTTCAGTATCCAACAGGTGCACATATCCCATCAGAAAGTAATTATCTAAGAATGAAAGTAAGGGTAGGCACAGTGACTCATGCCTTTAATCCCAGAACTTAGAGAGGCTGAGGAGAGAGGATTGCTTGAGGCCAGGAGTTTGAGACCAGCATGGGCAATATAGTGAAACCCTGTCTCCAAAATAAATAAGTAAATAAATAAAATGAAATATTATTATTTTCTTTCCATTTATATGTTTTAGGCTTTCAAATAGCTGCTAAGTTGATAAGTCAGAGACACTTATTAAATTTATTGAGCAAGGCCACTTAATAAACAAAATTATTAGGTATTTCTTTTGGCCTAGGAAACTTGTAAAATACTTTAAAGACACTCAGGGTGACATGAACCAAGAAAGGCTGGGAACCTCTCATTTAGTCCTTATTGTGTTACTGACAAATTACCAGCACTCGACACAGTTGATCTCTCCTTTTTTTAATGTTTTCTTCTCTCAGCTTCTAGTACCCACATTTCCTGGTTTTCCTTCTACCTCACTGCTCACACCTTCTCAATCTCATTTTCTGTTTTCCCCTTCTCTCCTCAAACTTTTAATATTATAGTATCCAGGACTCCCATGTCAGCCTCTTCTTTTCTTGATACATAATCTCTCCTTTAGAGGTCTCAACCAGCCTCATGTGTTTAAATACCAGCTATGTATTGATACTTTTCCAATTTGTAACTACAGAATTCTACCCTGAATTCAAACTCAAATTATCCAACTACTTTCACCACATTTATACTTGACTATGTAATGGACCCCAATATGTAAAATTCCCAATGACATTTCCAAAATAAACTTTCCTTTCTTCCTTTCTCTATACTCTTGACTCCCACCCCCTTCAAAAATAGAAATATCAAAAAACAAAACTAAAAATCGAAACCTGCTTCATTTCAGTGTATGGTAACTCCATCCTTTTTAAAGCTAAGGAAAAAATGCTGGGTCTCATTCATGCTTTCCTCTTAAACTCTATCAATCTAGCAAAAAAATATTCTGACTCTACTTTCAAAATACATGCAGAATTCAATGACTTCTTTCCATCACTATGGTCTGCACATGGGTCCACCTCACCATCATCGCCCTTTTGGAACTCTGAAATAGCCTTCTAGACAGTTTTTCTGCTTCAACACTTGCCCCTTACAGTTTATGTTTTCAGCATACTTTTGAAACATGTCAGATCCTATTATCACTCTCTATTTAAAATCCCCAATGACATCACATTTGACTTCAAGTCAAAGTCCTCAGCCTACACAGAGCCCTGATTTGAGTCCCCACCCCATCACAAATTCTCTGACTTCCTCTACCATCACTCTTCTCACTCACTCCACTCAAGCCACACTGACCACATGATGATCCTTGAACACATTCCTGCCTTAAACCCTTGCAGCACCCATCCCCTCTGCTTGGAATGCCCTTCATCCAGATAAGCACTTGCTGTCTTCCTCCTTCCTTCAAATCACTTTTACCTGACCATCCTGCAAAATAGTGCAACCTGCACCTTACTCTAACATGGTACTCCCAGTCTCTCTTTCCCAAGTTGACTGTATCCTACTCCACAAAATTTATTCTCCTCTAAAACTCTGTATCATTTACTTTTATATCACAGGTATCTATCTTCCACCAAGTTCTAGAAGTTCCAGGATCACTGTTTTGCTCACTCTATAAGTGCATAGAATTTCTGGAATGTGTTAAATATTCAAATATTTGTTGAATGGATGAATGAATCAGTATTTTAACTTGGGAACCATCATACCCATTTTTAAGGCTTCAGCTATTGTGTATATTTCCTGATGACTCCCAAACTTGTATCTCCAACACACACCTCTCCTCAGACTCAAATCAATACATGAGGGGGACCCCAAAAACCCAGAATTTATTTACAAAAAATTGCGTATTTATTCTTATATGTTTAAACTTCAGTCACCTTCAAAGTACTCTCTGTTTGATGCAATACACCTATTGAGACACTATTGCCACTGCTCAAAACAGTTTTGAGCTCATCCATTTTGATGCCTTTTAGTGCTTCTGTCGTTTTCCACATTGACAAAATGTTTCCCTTTGAGGACTTTTTTTTTTAATCCAGGGAAACAAACACAAGTTGTTTGAGGAGAGATAGGATGAACCGGGAGGGTGGGGCAATGGGGGTCATGCCGTTTTTGGTCAAAAACTGCTGAACACTCAGCACAGTGTGTGCAGGTGCACTCATAAATCCCCATCATGAAATGGGCAAAGACATTGAAAAAATCTAAAAAAAATTCACTGAAGTCGAATGCAGCCTTTCACAACAATGCTAGCTGGTACACTGATGCTGAGGGGTTCCTGGAACAGTTACTTGGCAGGGGAAGCCTGTACTACAAGGGGCCCACCCTCCAAAAAATAATTCCGTCTTTTGGAAGGTCTCCCCTCATATTCATCTGCTTACTAGACCTCTTTGCTTAGTTGATTCAAAAGTCTTCAGATTGACTCAAATGTTTCAGAAAGAAACTTCACCCTTAAACCTGCCACATGCCCTGTGTATTAATCAGCTCTAGCTGCCATAACAAGATATCGGAGACTGGGTGGCTTAAATAATAGACATTTATTTATCACAGTTCTGGAGGCTGATGGTCCAAGATAAAGGTGCCACATATAGCCTTTCTTCTGGAGAGATTGAAAGAAGAGAAAGAAGGTGGAGGAAGAAGTCAAAAGGGAGAGAGGTCAAACGGGAGAGAGGAAGAGAGAGCTGATGTTTCTTTTTCTTCTTATAAGTACTTTTGGATTAAGATCCCACACTTATAATTTCATTTAACCTTAATTACCTCCTTAAGGGCCTCATCTCTAAATACAGACATGTTGGGGGTTAGGGATTCAGTACATGAATGGTCCATAACACCCTGCATTTCCTATTGGCATGAATAAAAATTTCATAAATGCAATTAGACAAACCAGAAACCAGACATCTACCCTGGACACCTTTGCCTTCCCCATCAGTTATACCTAATGAAGTACTGAATCCACTCAGTTCTATCTCCTACATATTTCCTCCTTACCCAGAGCTGTTCATTCTACCTTATCAGTATTGGATGCCCTTAGCTCTCTACAAAGTCCTGTTAGTCCTCTCATTCATTATCAGTCCATCCTGTATGAAGCATTTCTATTTTCCCAAGGAGGATCAAATGCTTATTCTTTGTACAAGGCTTGCTCTATTAAAGAAATTAAGTATTGTATTGTAATTATCTATTTGCATATCTACCTCCCACTGACTCCATCCATGAATAACTTGAGGTCAGGAAATGTGTTATTTCTTTGCATTGTCAGTACCTGGCACAGAGCTGCAGGCTTCAATACCAATTTACTCAATTACTTAATTAAATGAACTAAGTCAGTGGAGTTTGCTCCAGAAATCTCTTCTGACAGTTATTCTTACAGAAAATCTATACTTTACTCTCTTGCTCTATTAAGAAAATAAGTAAAATTAAATATAGTTTCCAATGCTTTTCAATTTGTTGCTGTTTTTTTTTTACTTCTTCTTTATACAATAATTTCATAGGGCTGTTTATTCCAGTCTGGGGCGACGGAGTGAGACGCCAACTCAAAAAAATAAAAAATAAAAAAAATAAAAACCAACTAAAATCCAAACTCACCTTTTTTTCCAAGGTTCAGCTCAGTGAGTTCTCAAATGATCACACCTACCAATGAAAACGCAAGTGCCCAATGATAATGTGAAAGGCACAACTGAAAAATTATAAGTGTTGACAGCCTCGTGTAAAAAAAAAAAAAGAATACTTTTCTGAGGATTCATTGGGTTAATGGTTTAAGATCAATTTTGGAATGTGCTAAGCATATAATATTAAACATGCGTCACTGATTTTGAACTTAATACAGCATTAAAGAACTTATTAAAATATGAGTTTCGGAGAGTTTATATTCAAAATTATATGCATCATTTAACATTTACTTAATGAAAGTTTTAAACATATAAAAAAGACTTAAAATCATAAAGAAAGATAAAACATTTTAGGAGAGACTAAATAGACTGTATGACTAAATGAACATTAAAATAGTGAAGAAAAAGTACAAATGGGTAGAAAGAAAAATGATTGGAAATGAGACTAAAGTTCTGCATGTAGTACAAATAGAGTATTGGATGGAAATTAATCAACTAATTAATCTACATGTAAACATATGACATAGGTAATGTGTTAAAACTGTGAGTACTGCAATGAACTGTCATACAGTCCTATCACATAATCACAACTTTTTTTCCCGGAAAACTTACAGTATGGCTTCATTGAAGGACTTTTTTAGAATAATAAGGAAGGAGTCCCTTTGCCAACTTTATCTTTCATCCCAAAACTGAATTTATCTGTCACAAATAAGAACAGTCCTGTTTCAGGTATTATAGTCTCCATCTCACAGCTTCTCGGGGCCTTCCTCAGCCCTTCGTGGTGCAGGTCACATCCATAACTGAAAGAGGCAGGAGTAGAAAGACCTGACCAGTCTCATCAAACACAGGACACTGATGGGAAGTTCTTACTCAGGCTCCTGACTGCATTGGCCAAGGCTTTGCCAGGTTTGTGTCACAGTTCATCTCCATGCTCTATTCAGTTTTGCTTTCTCCCCAGTCCTTTCATAGATCTTGAACCCTATGAGCATTTTGTACCTATATTACATCTTAGTATATTTAATTCCAGTTAATTTAATCTGCATTAGTTGAATGAGAAATAGGTGTAATTAGAAAAAAACAACCTACTCCGTGGCATAAGGCAAAGTGATTTAGATAGTTGAGTTCATCAGAAGAAATACCATAGCTCTACTTCTCTTTTTGTTCTGAAAGATTATCTTTTTACAATTTTGGGGGACATAAAGATTTTTGCCAGCATAAAAGTCTGACTGAGCACTGCTGATACCATCTCCCAAGATTAACCGTTCTTGGAGTTTTGAATAACATCCCAATTCAATAAACCTTGGCAATTATAATATTCTGTTTGTATCTTTGATTTAAAACTCTTTGCAGCTCTACATTTTTTGCTATAGTATCACTGCTCTGTCTTCTAATGGACTCTGGTACCAAATTTACCCTGTTATTTAAAATGCATACTGGGTCAATCACTCTCCCACTGTTCGATCTGACTGATGAATATTCATCTACACTGAAGATCTAGTAGAGGACATTACTGCCCTCTGGTGGAAAAACTGAAGACTATTCTGTCTCCCCAAAAATGGGATTTTCACACTTGGACTCACAATGCAGCCTGAGTTGTGAATAAATATGTCCAGAAAGTTATCCTCATTTCTAGTTCTTAACATTCAGTTGGCTGTGTATTTGCCCAATTCCCATGTTCTTCCCTGCTCTCTTATCTTTACCACAACAGATTCAACAATATACAAATCTTTAAAATGTTGACCCACTAAGACTTGGATCTCATGACCCAATGTACTTAACAACAAAGCTTTCAATCTACTCTTCAGATAGGGAAAAAAGAAAACAAAAAAAACACTTGGAAAAGAGCATTAAAAACTGAGTTTTATGAACAATTACTTCCACTCTAGATAATCACATGGATTCTGTTTTCAGGGGATTCTGTTTTCAGGCAAATATTTGACTTCCTGTTTCCTTTACTCCTCTCTGCTAGATAATTCCATTACAACAAGACATATGAACAAATTACTTATGAGCCTGCTTTGTGTGAGTAAGTGGCTGAGTGTATATATTTTCTTCATGTGTGGGTGAATGCCAATAATTCCGTTTTAAGCACTGTAGATTTCTTCTGTCTATTCTGCCTTTTTAGAATAAAGAGAATACCAAGCAATCATCACTTGAATTAAAGAAAAACAGTATGTAAAGATGGTCAAATTGTACAGGTAGGTTAAGGAGCCAAACAAACATGGATTTCAGTCTTGATTCTCATCCTAAACTTACCTGACTCTCAATTTTTTTATCTTCAAAATGAGGACAATTATACTTTAAGGAGTTTTGGTGAGGGTTAAATGAAATAATATATGTAGAGCTTAACCACAGTGCCTGATACATATTACATGCAAATAAGTTACAGTTGACCCTCAATATTTGTGGGGAATTTGTTCCAGGACTTTCCTTGGGTATCAAAATCCTCAGATGCACATGTCCCTTGTATAAAATTATTAGTATTTGCATAAAACCTATACACAGCCTCCCATATAATTTTTTTCTCCCACATAAATTAAAACATGTCTAGCATACTTATAATGCCTAATACAATGTAAATGCTATGTAAATCGTTGTTACACTGTATTGTTTAGAGAATAATGATATGGGGAAAAAGTCTATACATGTTCAGTTTAAACATAATATTTTTTTCTGAGTATTTTGGCTCTGCAGTTGGTTGAATTCACAGATGTGGAACTCAGATATGGAGGGCTGACTGTACCTATTACTATTGCTGTTGTTATTTCTAATCAACTATAAAAGAATGAAGGGTTTGTTTTAAGTGAGTCTAAAAGTTCTCACACTGTTAGTCTAAGCAGAATTCACCCATCTGCTCTCCTAATACCGTCTCCTAAATAGGTCATTCTACATGGAGATCTTCAGCCTGCTCCAATTCTTTGACTTCTGATAGTAGCTGGTGTCGCTGAGTCCTTGGGGCACATGCCTAATCTCACTTTCAAGGCTCAGCTCAGGCTTGACTTCTCAGAAGCCTTCCCTGGCCTTCTTCTTTGTTGCCCCTGCTCTTCCTCATGTACACTTGTTTCCAACCACGCTATGCATACAAGGGGTCTAACTCCCTCTAACTATAAATTGTTTAGGAAGGACTATTGTGTCCATCAATTTTCAGCACTCAGGACCCGACTGAATAAGTGAAAATACTTCCATAAAGCTTTGCAGTGAGGTGACAAAAATCCCTGAAATATTCAAATATGGAGTCGAAGAGAACTTGGTTTCTTCTGAGTCATTTCACAAGAGGAGGGTGTAGAAAAGGAATGATCTCATGCAAATAATTGGAATGATGTTTTAGTCAACATATGTAGATATAAACCTAATAGAACTCAAAGACTTGGGAATAGTGATTCCATCTCCTGAGATGCTGAGACTTTGCCTTACTAGGTTATTATACTTTGATTTATTCAAGGAAAAAAGCATAGGTACATCATATCAATTGTGTCACAGGTATACATAGCTACAATCATCAAATACCATATTTTGACAATGTATCAGATTTATGACAAAAGTAATAATAAATAATTGTCAAAAATTAAGTGAAAATATATTTAAAATATCCTATTATAGTATCAATAAGAATAAAATTCCCATAGGTTTCCGAATACTTTGGAATTTATTACTTCTGCATTGAAACACCATAGACCTCTAGACCTGTCATTATTACTGATGACATAAATTCAGCCTTTTAGTTAATGAAAAATGAATATTTATTGATAACATATACTGAAATATTTTTCAAGAGGTGCTTAGGCAAAAATTCCTAGCGTTCTATAAATAAAATAGGGAGAAAATTTTAACAGGGAATAAAATACATAAAAAGCAAAATTGTGTCCTCCCTTCTGTTACAAAAAATATATTTTTATCCCTATTCCTCAGCCTAATGTATGCAGTAAATAAAATTTTTCCTGAAATAACCTTAGCAGAATTTAAGCTTGTTTTGTTGTTGTTTACTTGTTCTTAAGAAAAAAATTCAATTCAGTGCAAAACATGCTTTATTTTAAAAGCCATAAGAGAATAGAGCAACCATTTTTATAGTATTTTGCATGTGTCAAATATTATGCCAAGAATTTTATAATTATTATTTTATTTAATCCTCAGAACAGGAATACTACTGTTATATTCATTGTACAATATTGGTGAAGATAATAATGCCCAAAGTCACATCATAAATTTTGTAGCTGGACTCAAGTCTATATGGATTTAAATCTGCTCTTTCAGTTATTAAGGTAGACTCTCTCAGAGCTCAGGCTGTGTGCCAATCAAACCTCGCCAATAATCAATGGTCCAGCATCAGAGTCCATCCCATTTCCCCCTCAGTTGCCCCAAGTTGCCCATTTCCAAACAAATAATGTGTGCATTTTTCATAATGAAAATTTTCAGGTTTCAGAAAGAAAAATTCACAAAGTTCTAGGAGAAAAAAATATTTTAAAATCCTCTAAAACTCAGTTCAGAATTATTTCATGAAGTTTTTATTTAAGATCATCATTTTTTAAAACCAATATTCAAGATGCAGACAAATATAGAAATTAAAGTATAGATGTCCCATAATCCCCACCTCCTACCTAAAGTTGCCAGATTTTACAAACAAAAAATACAGGACACCCAGTTAAATTTTAATTTTAGGTAAGTAAGGAATAATTTTGTTAGTATATGTCTCACACATATAAGCATACTTATATACATACTCATACTAAAAGATCATTTGTTGTTTATCTGAAATTCAAAGTTAACTCAACATTAACATTTAACTAGACATCCTGTATTTATCTGGCAACCCTACTTCTTCCCTACCCATTGCCTTACATCAAATTGTTCTGCAGAACTCTCCACATGCAAATGATGTCTCCTTTGATAATGTCTCACTTAATGATTCTTTGTCCTCCTCTCATCAATAATGGAGACAGTCTGAGAAATATGTACAAATATAATTATAGTCTAATGGTTGATTTACACAGCAGAACATATGCATGGAGAGAGGTGGGAATCCCTGAACTTCATTAATAAACTCAAGTAAGGAGAAAAATCATTTCTGTGGTATTCAAGTTGAATTGATGCATTCTGTCACATTTCACTACAAATGTAATAAGATATAGCCTAGTGCTCAGCTTATCAGAAAATAAAGATTTTGTAGGTAGTCTAAGCTACTCATATTTGTAAAGGCAGTATTTTAAACATAGATACTAATAAGAGTTTTGAAAACATTTAGTTGCAATGTTGCTCTACATTAAAATATGTCATTTTATTTTGCAGAAGTAAAATGGGCATCCTGTTATTTTGTCTGGCTTTGTTGAATAACTGGACAAAAACAAATCTCATGAATTCTCAGTTTTAAAAAATGACCCAACTGACATGATTTGTTTATTGAAGGAAAGACAATTTTGGCTTTGGAAGACAACATTAATATAAATTTATATTTGTCTCTTAGCAATAAACAGTTCCCAAAGGAATCAAATTTCCCAAGTAAATGTCAAGCATGCTCTCTAAAACACTACTAATCAAATTATGTAATTAAATACATGATGTGCTTTGACATACTGAATTTTGGACCATTTTATAAACCAAAGCTCTACTCCCGTAGAATATGAATTAGCTAATCAGTGTGAATGCAAACAAGACTGTTTTGGTGTGGTTTAATGTAAGTGTTCTTATTATAGGAACATCAGTGACATATCACTTTTATTTTTTTTATTTTTTTATTTTTTATTTTTTTGAGTTGGAGTCTCACTCTGTCGCCCAGACTGGAGTGTAGTGGCCGCCCGGCCACTGCAGCCTTGACCTGCTGGGCTCTGGTGATCCTTCCGCCTCAGCTTTCCAAGTAGCCGGAACTACAGGCGTGCACTACCACACCTGGCTAATTTTTTTGATTTATTGTAGAGATGAGATCTCGCCAAGTTGCCCAGGCGGGTCTCAAATCCGCAGGCTCAGGTAATCCACTCACCTCAGCCTCCCAAAGCACTGGGATTACAGGCTGAGCCACCGAGCCCGGCTGACATATCACTTTTCATATTAATGTATAGGTCCATGCTATCTAGTGCACAAGGAGTGTAGGAGGGTCTCAATGAGGCTGTTATTAGCAAGTAGCTAGGATGTTAACCATGGCAGGTCTTATAAGCTATAGTATTTAAAAGAATTCAACACAGACAATGTGATAGTCTTCAGGTATTAGTTTAAGTGACATGCTAGAATTAGCTAGCACTCTGATCAGCTAGCATTTATTCAGGAACATCCATACTCCAGAGATTACCACTACAAGCCTTACTGTTACTATTTTCAATCAATACCAAAGACTTAGTTTAGTACAATAAATGCTAGGAAAATTTTTGGTGAAAATTTGTGGACTGTTGATTAAATAGCAGAAGTTCAAAATAGATTTATCAGTGATAAAAATCAAAATATATAAACTGTCTAAAATAAATTGCATCCATTTCAGCTCTTAAATGAATGTGTGATTCTAGTGAGCCCTTTGCTTTTTGGAAAGGCTACCAAAGTTTGATTCTATCACAGAGCTGTGTCCAACCATTTAGTTAAAGGAGTAAAGGAGTCTGGTTGCCTGATGCTGATTACAAATCTGTCTGGATTCTGCCTTTAGAATATTGTTACAGTTGCCTTGAGTAAATATTTCTTTCCATGCTAGGTCTTATTAGAACACAGAAAAGAATAGAGAGCTAGGAATTTATTAAGTATAGAGAACAGACTGTATAAATTGTGTTATGACTGCTTGTAAATAAAGGTCTGTTTAATGAATGACTGCGTGCTTGACAGCATTTGGTCTGAGGCTTGCTTTCTTTAACTTATAGGGAGGCAGGAAGGTGATCACCTCTAAATATTGGTATTGCTTAGAGTTGTACTTCACCAAATTGCTTAGGTCCAGTCATAGCAGTAGACATGCACTGGGGTGAGACATGTGCACTAGATTTTCCAGGATACAAAAAGATTCCAATTTTTTCCCAAGAAGGTCTGATGATCTGTTCTTGGACTGTAACTGAAATATCCCCTGTCCTCTGCTAGACTTTCCCAATGGCAAAAAAACAAAATGAAAATAAAATAAAAAAGAAAGAAAGAAACACACTAAAGTCAGTGGGATTCAATTTGCCCTAAGGCAATAGAGAGTGAGACAACATAATAAGGATCTACAAAAGGTTTGCATGAAAGAATCATCACTTTCCCTTCCTATAACCTTTTGTTCAATGTCCCATAGGGTTTTGAACTTTCCTTTCTCGTTTACTCAAAGTTTATAAACTCTTTCTGTTAACATTCCACCATTTTTTATATTTCTTTATTTTAGAAAGGAAAAGGAAGGAAAAAGAAAGGGAAAGAAAAGTGGAGGGGGGAGGGGGAACAGCTGTCCAAACTGAACAGTTTACTCAGAGTCTTGCTTAGCTGTAAAGAGAAAGGTGATTATGAGAAATAATTATTCCATATTCTTCTCCAAAATATAATTTTACCCTTTAGCATACTCCTCCTTCCTGCAGCTCCTCTCTGGGGGTCTTGGGGAAAGAGGCCAATTGTACTACTACCTGCTCTTTCCAATCCTGTTCTTAAATGGATAATACCTGGTAAAGCAAAAAAAAAAAAAAAAATCAAAGAAGCTTTGGAAAGGCAGGGTGGTTTCCACAACTATACCATAGTCCAACAGGGAGAAAGGAGGGGAGGTATACTGATGGAAGATAAGAGATGACCTGAATTCCTTTAGCTCTGTCCTTCTGTTTTTCTCAGTGGGGGTTGGGGTGAGTGAAGAGAAGATGAGTGTATCATAGTATAATCATTTTACTCCTGTCATTTTCTTTCCAATACCCGGAGATGATCATTTATAGTCAGAAGGTTGACACATTTAACTCTCCTGCCCCAAGCTAGCTGAAGTGAAAGTCACCCTACCCAATAAACTACTGGACATGTTATTCCCGATTCAGGGTCTTTCAATAATTTTTCATGAATCTACATAGTCGTAAGGACAAAGTTGTAATTCCTTAGCTCGACCCTCAAGTCCCTTCACAATCTGGCCCCTAACTACCACTCTGGTCTTGACCTCCACTCTGCTCCCTGTTGCCTCTTCTTCTACTGACATTACTCCTTGGTCCAGTCATGATGAACTACTACCAGGTACCTAAAAATCTCACTGATGCACAACTCTTTGTTGTCATGAATGAGTTTGTTCTCTCTGTTTGGAATGCCTTTTGTTTTTTATAACCCTTTGTTCTATATAATTTTGATGTGACTCTGAATAATGAATTTTTATACACAGATTTTGGACATATGTACTATAAATCCAGATTCCCAGATGACATGTGACAACTATATGTTAATTCTAATTATTTAAGCCTTATTTTACCATGTGGTAAAAATGAGGGGAAAAGCAAAAAGGGGTTATGAATAAGCCATTAAATACAATTTATTGTCTCTCTACTATCTAACATATAAATGTGAGAAAAGCAAGTGGCTTTTATTATCCCAGGCACCTCCTCAATGTAGCACTATCTTTACCCTAACTTCCATAGATTATGTAATAAAATCTCAATCCCACCTCACTCAATCGCACCATGTGAGACCTGGAGTGACTTTAGAGACTATCTAATCTAACTCCTTAAATTTAATTATTTTCCCTCCCTTAATGTCTTTTACAGGGAAAATGCAACCTAATAGTAAATATTGTGTTACTTAAAAGATGACCAACTACTAACAAACATTTGAAAGAAAAAGAAAAACAAAAAACTCCTGGAAGTCACATTTTCTTGGGCAAAGGGAAAATATTCTACATTTTCTCAATGATCCTATTTAATAACAAAATGTTTAACCTTATATGATAAGGTATCTTAGAGTTTGCTATTCTCTCCTAATAACCATTTTAACAGAACTTAGATAGGAAAGCTAAGATCAAGATCAGGTTAGAGAAGTTCTTCTTGCCATCCAGGAGGGTCACGTCATAAAGCCTTAAAAAAAAAAAAAAAGAAATTAGCTTATAAATAAACACGGCACTTATAAACACACAGAGGGCCTCAGAATTCCTACATTGTTGCTGAGCTCATATATTCCAAGTTTCAGGTATCCTTTCTATTCCAGCACCAGAAACATGTTTCAGGGCCTGATGGATCTGCCTATCAGATCCAAGCAGCAGGACACTTCCAAATTGTTGGATGAGGATGGCTTGATGGAGGAGGAAGGGAGAGAAAGAAAAATAATTGGACCAAGCAGTTAGACAGCGAAGGGATTTACTCCAAGGATTTTCAGGTTATAGTCAAAGTAGCTGAAAATTACCTTTCAAGTTCTTAGCCACATACAATCTCTCCCTTTTGAAATGAGGTTTCTCAATTGTTTATTTTGGATTATGCAATATGTCTAGTGAATACTTTTCATGGAAGGTGTAAATAAATAGTAGTGTGTGTGTGTGTGTGTGTGTGTGTGTATGTGTGTGTGTGTGTATACACAATGGCTAGCACATACATAAGTCACTACTTCTGAATATAAATTATAAACTATCGTGCACTCAGAGATTTCCAGAAGCAGGCCTCTGAGAAAGGAGATGTTGACCTATATAAAGACTTTCCTTGTGCCTGATCTCATTTAGCCTTATCCAGGAGGGTATTACAGGAACTGCCTGCTCGTGGATGTCAGCAAAGAACAGTGAATGCTTTGATGGGCTTCTTTACCACTCCTCTCACTTTCATCTGCCCACCTCTCCACATACATGCACAAACACAATCACATCCAGAGCCTACACAAGCATGGGAAGCAGTAGATTCCATTAGGGCTCTGGAAGTGGCTCACAGAAGCATTTTAAACATTGATATCAGATACTACGTCTACGTTGTTCATCATTTTACTCCAGGTACCTTCCACAATATTCACTACTTAATGGAGATTTATTGAATGAATAATAAATAAGGGAATACATTGATTGCTATGTCAAGATTCTAATTATTTATATTTTGCTCCCTCTATTTTTATGCTGGGTTATTTATGCATGATTTATTAGTCTTTGGGAAGTTATTGGTACTTTTAACTTATTGGTATGTTTTTATAAAAATAATACACCTTATTGTAAAAGAAAAGGTACAAATGAAACAAAAAACAGAGAGAAGAAAGTTTAAAATACCTTGAAATCGCACAAACCAGGACCACTAATGAGAATTTTTTCTTTGGTGAGCATACATTTCCTTATGGAAACACATAAACACAATATGTTTTATGTATGCATAAATAGTTATATCTACATATATATCCATAAACATATAGCATATTAGTGAGCATTTCTCTAAATATATCTTAAGATGTATAATTATGAAATATGAATTATATATATAATTTTATCTAGACATCTCTACCGAATGTATAAATATGTAAGTCTAAAAATGATACTTTACATCAAAAGGACTTTTTCACTCTGTATATGTTACCTGTTTTTTCTCAATAGTATGTACTTTGTATATTTCCATGCCAGTCATAAGATCTGTACAACACAATTTTTAGAGCATGTTCTCTACCCTAGCAGATTTTCTTGTCCAAATTCACTGTGGGACCCGTCGTTGGTTCTAACCTCTCTGAGACTAAGTATCCTCACTAGGTTGGTAGTAGCACCCAGCTCATCGTTTTGTTTTGTTTTGTTTTTTGGTAAAGATCAAATGAGCTATCTAATTTATAAAAAGCTCCTAATGCAATGTCTTAAACAAAATGTTCACTAAAAAATCATTAGCCTGCAATTTTTTAAAGGAGTTAATGACATTAGCCTTCCAGATTGTTCTCGTGTTGCCATTTTAACTTTTACAGATTTAAAATTTCAGCTATCAGTATCTACATGAGAGACTTCATATCTCATGCCTAATAATATAGCTAGAAAATGGAAAGTTTTGACTATGGTTCTAAATATGAAATAGGACAAAATTTTGAAATTAGCATTTTTGGTTAAAACAAGAGACACTCAATTTGAACTAGAAGATAGGAAGATGAGGAAATTCTTAGTTCATGTGACTAGAAATTCTCCATTTTCTCTTTTGCTCTCCTCTTTGTTGTCTCCATTCTCAGGAGGAATGGAAAGGTGGCTACCAGCAGTTCCAGGTTTAGATGATCTTTACAGGTAACCATTCCAGTGAATAGAATCCAGTGTAATGACGGTTCCAGAACTGGTCAAAAGGAGGTGTCTAGTTAGCTTAAATCTTGCATAAGTTTCCGAGAAAGATGTATATGAGAGCTTACTGGACAAAAAGACAGCCTAACCTAAACCACGTGACTAAGACTAAAGGAAATGTGGTTTCACAAAGAGATACTGGGGAGACAGAAACCTGCCTTCTTTAGAGGGTCTACCTAATTATAAAAGACTTAAAACTGACAGATGCATCATAAGGACTTGAGGTATGTATATATTATTTTTTGTAAAATAAAAGAAAAATACAATAGACCCAATGAAATAGGTAGAAGTTATGTGGCACTTGTCATATATCAGACGTTGCTCTAAGAGTTTACAGATAGTAATCCATTTAAGTTTTTTAGCAACAAAAGGCATGTTTTCATTTTTTTTTATTTTAAAGATGTGGAGTACAATTCAGGTTAGGTATACAAATGTTCATTATGCATGTACCCTTGTTGATGAGGTGTGCCCCTCCCTCCCCTGGCAGTTTCCCACTACTGCCAATCCCTTACTTATGGTATTATGATAATTGTTCAAGGTCCGCTTATGAGTGAGAACATATGGTACTCTATTCTTTGTTTCTGTGATGGATCACTGAGTATGATAGGCTCTAAAGCCATCCAAGTTACTGTGAAGTCCATATGTTTGTCCTTCTTTATGGTTGCATAATATTCCATTGTGTATATGTACCACATTTTTTAATCTAGTCCAGCTTTGATGGGCAGTATGATTAGGTCCATGTTTTTGCTATTGTGAGTAGAGCTGCAACAAACATGCTTGTGCAGGTATCTTTATGGTAGAATGACTTGAGTTCCTCTGGGCATATTCTCAATAGGGGGATTGCTGGGTTGTATGGAAGGTCAACTTCTATTTCTTTCAGAAATTGCCACACTGTCTTCCAAAGAGGTTGCACAAGTTTGCATTTCCACTGGCAGAAAATGGAAAGATCTCAAGCTGACAGCCTAACAAATCACTTAAGGGAATTGGAAAGAAAAGACCACCAAAACCCTAACTTTAGCAGAAGAATCCAGATCACCAAAATAAGAGCCCAAATACAGGACATAGAAGACAAAAATATCATAGAAAACATCAACAAAACAAAAAACTGGTCCTTTGAAAGAATTAACAAGATTTATGGACCCCTAGTCAGAATGACCAAGAAAAAGAGAAAAAGCTTAAATAAACACAATCAGAAATACAAAAGATCAAATCACAACTGACCCCGAGGAAATATAAAAGATTATCAGAGATTATTATGCACACCTGTATGGAAACAAACTTGATAACCTAAATGAAATAGAGGACTTTCTGACATCACACAACCTCCCCAGATTGAAACAAGAAGACACTGAGACACTAAATAGACCAATAACAACCCAGGAAATTGACTCTGTCATAAGAAAACTACCTACAAAAAAAATTTTTTTAAAGCCCTGGACCAGACGGCTTTCCAGCAGAATTCTACAAAAAGTTTTCATTTTTTATATGGTAAAATTAAGGCACAAAGAGATTAAGTGGTAAAGATGGAATTT